>JADRCD010079138.1:0-12726 GCA_019843815.1 Montemys delectorum | reverse complement strand
AGGGCAGAGACAAGGGGATCCTTGGTGCTCAGTGGCCAGTCAATCTAGCCAAGTCCCTGTTCCATGTTCCAAGTGCGAGCTCCATACTCAGTGGGAGACCCTGGCTTTTGTGGAGAGCGACTAAGGAAAACATCAACTCTAGCCTCAGGCATTCACCCACACATGCGTGTGAATGCACATGCACTCTCACACAGTCTTTTGCACACGTGACACACACGTGATGCCCACACACATGTGTACACATGCTCCAGATATTTAGTACTTTTGCTGCCACTGTAAGAAACTCAGGACTGTAACTTGACACCTCGGCCCCAAGTGCAGCTGTGTGACAGCCACTGGACTTGGCCAAGATAAGATGAACACAGTTCACCCACGAACACGACTTATCAAGCCCTTCAGTGTGAGGAATGTCAGCTCCTGGCTTTGAGCCCAGGCAAGGCTGACCGCAGCAGACTAAGATAACAGAGTGGGCTGAGATACAGTTTGGGTGGGGGGTTATAACATCCACATGTGGCCATCCTGTCCCTTCTGAGTTGTTCGATGGAGCCCCTGACTAGCCTTCCCTACTCCCTGCTTTTGGTACAGAGATTCTGAGCATAGGTTTTAATTTTTGTTTTGTTTTGTTTTGTTTTGTTTTCTTGGCCATGACCCTGGCCAGGCAGGGAGGGGCCTGTCGGTGACAGATGGGGTCCCTCCCTACCATTTGGCTCCATTAGCCAAGCGATCAGGTTCACTAACACTAGCTCCTAATTGAATTCGTCTGGAGACATTACAGGCCAGTGCTGCTGGGAGGATGGCAGGGCCCCACAACACAGCTCCCGGATTAAATATTCAAGCGCATTGAAAGCTGAGCATCTATACGGGTATAATTATGGCGTCTCGGGCCATTGCCAGCTCTCCATCATGGCCCAGAGGTTTACATCCTGGCTCGGCCAAGCCACAGGGCTCCACAGGGAGCATCCATGTCCCGGCCTTAGGTGTTGAGTCCCAAACACACAAGGATGCCAAAGCAGCAGAGCCTGGGCCCCGCAGGGGCTCGCCTTGCCCTTCAAGGATCCCAGCCCCACCAGACAGGCAGTGACCGTACACAGATGTGCCAGGCCCTTCAAAGAGCCACGTTCACTGCCCCGGCCTCTGCCCTGCAGGGAGTGGATGATACGAGCTCCTCCGAGGGCAGCACTGTGGACTGCCCAGACCCAGAGGAGATACTGAGGAAGATCCCTGAGCTGGCAGATGAGCTGGACGAGCCCGATGACTGCTTCGCAGAAGGTACAATAGCCATGGACCCCTTGTGCTCATGTTATCCAGCGTCAGCATCCCGCCCAACACTTATCTAAGCACCTTTGTGTCCAGAACCAGGGCTTGGCATCCACAGGAACTAAACAAACAGGTTCACGACAGTTGGGACATCTGTGTCAGAACACATCGTACCTTCCACCCCCGTCAGGAATACCTTGGGAGATTATAAACCAGGCCTCTTGAGTGTGAGAGGGGGAAATGATACTAGACGACTGGTGTCACTGTGAATTGGTTGGGGATGTGAAGGACCCCCAGAAGGGCTACGGGTATCTGCTCCCTTAAATCTTTGGTGATATTTCATAAAGTGAGTCTATACTGATCTACTTTCGCCTGTAGTATTTACAAAAGTGAGGCATTCTCCATAAACACATGTAGGATGGATGGACAGACAAATACTTCCTACTGAGAAGGTGAGAAGCCTTGGTGGCTTTAAATAAGTGGAAATTGTGGGAGCAGTGTTCTGCTTCCACCTGAATTTAGCTAAGCTGTACCCAGGCCCTATCCCGGCCATGGGGTGGTTCCCCAGCCCAGCATGGGTCAGGCTGTAGCCTCTCAGTGCCATCAAATTAAGGACTCAGGGTTTATCAGGCTTCCGGGGATCTGTGGGCATAAGGATGGAGACATCCAGGTTCATTTACATTAAGGAAGGAAGCTAGGGAGGGCCCTTGATATCAAGGCCATGAGGAGAGGTACCCCTAATGGGCTAGATCTAGATCCGGTAGATGAGCTGGGAGGGACCACTCCTCTTGTGTTCCAGAAAAGATTTTTTCCCCAATGGTGTGGAAGTGCATTTCCCAGCACAGTGGTTTCTCTGCAGACCAGAGCAACATTCTATTGCATTATTCGTTACTATCTGTCTTAGTCAGGGTTTCTATTCCTGCACAAACATCATAACCAAGAAGCAAGTTGGGGAGGAAAGGGTTTATTCAGCTTACTTCCACATGTCTGTTGATCACCAGAGGAAGTCAGGACTGGAACTCAGGCAGGTCAGGAAGCAGGAGCTGATGCAGAGGCCATGGAGGGATGTTCCTTACTGGCTTTCTTCCCCTGGCTTGCTCAGCCTGCTCTATTATAGAACTCAAGACTTCCAAGCCCAGAGATGGCACCACCCACAAGGGGCCCTACCCTCTTGATCACTAATTGAGAAAATGCCCCACCGCTGGATCTCATGGAGGCACTTCCCCAACTGAAGCTTCCTTCTCTGTGATAACTCCAGTCTGTGTCAAGTTGACACACAAAACTAGCCAGTACACTATCTATTCTAGTTTACCTTCTGTGCTGAAAAAAAAAAAAAAAAAAAAAAAAAAAAAAACACTATGACTAAAAGCAACCAAGGGGAAAAAAGGATTTATTTGACTTCCAAGTTGTAGTCACTATCCGGAGAAGTCAGGGCGGGGAGCTTCAAGCAAGAACTTGAAGCAGAAACCGTGAAAGAACCCTGTTTGCGCTTGATCACAGGCTCACACTTAGCTAGCTTTCTTACAGAGTTCAGGACCACCTACCTAGGGATGGGTACTGCCCACAGTGGGCTAAGTCCACCTACATCATTGACAGTTAAAGCTAACCAGGGCCCTGCCCATCGTCTGTCCACACAGGCTGCACTCGCCGCTGTCCCTGCTGCCAAGTGAACACCAGTAAGTTTCCTTGGGCCACAGGCTGGCAGGTGCGCAAAACCTGCTACCGCATTGTAGAGCACAGCTGGTTCGAGAGTTTCATCATCTTCATGATCCTGCTCAGCAGCGGAGCGCTGGTAAGGATGGGGATGCAGGGTCCCTGCCTCAAGGACCTCCACCTGGCATGGACTTCCTTTTTTTTTTTTTTTATTAGATATTTTCTTTATTTACATGTAAATTTTCCCTTTCCCAGGTTCCCCTCCAAAAAAACAAACAAACAAACAAAAACAACAAGAACAAACTCCTTTTGCCTCCCCCCTCCCCATGCCTGCCACCCCACCCTCTCCCACTTATTGGCCCTGGCAGTCCCCTACACTGGGGCACAGAACCTTCACAAGGCCGAGGTCCTTTCCTCCTATGGAAAACACAAACAAACAGGTGAAGGAACTGAGTAAAACCTTTCAGGATCTAAAAATGGAAGTAGAAACAATAAAGAAATCACAAAAGGAGACAACCCTGGAGTTAGAAATCTTAGGGAAAAAGTCAGGAAACATAGATGCAAGCATCACCAACAGAATACAAGAGATAGAAGAGAGCATCTCAGGGGCAGAAGATAACATGGACTTCCTTCTAAAGGAAGCTGGAGCTGCCTCTGTGGGCTGTCCCCAAGGCTTGAAAGTCCCCAGCTTACAGATGGGAGGAGAGCTTTAGCCCTGCTCACCTCGTGGGAGGTGCTCAGCACCCCTCACCTCGCATTCTAAACCTAGATACCAACTAGGCAGTAGCAGGACCTAACTTCACCCATAGTGGGTCCCTAAACCCACGGCTTTCTACCCCGTGACCTCCAGAGCACACTGGCTTTTTCTAGGGATCAAGACCATCTTTCCTTGTCTTAACAAAGCACATGCCTGCTACTTCTTCAGATCTGACAGTTCCTTCAAGCATCATTTCCTCAGGCCTGGGCATCTGGAGAGCTGTGGAAATGCAGGCCCAGTCTGAGAGCTGGGTGACTGAACCTGAGGACTTGCATTTCCAACAAGTTGAAGCTCGAGGCTGACACTGGGAGCCCAAAGCCACACTGAATAGCAAGTTCTTAGGGGATAGGATCTGAAATGCTCCCAAAGCCATTGACCAAAGGCTGAGCCCTGGAGAGCAAGGAAAGAAGCCCCTCTTCTTATGAACTTAGCCTCAGGGCAGTGCTGAGTGTCCATCCTAATTAAACACAGTAGACACAGACACCAGAAGGGACTGTCTGTCCCTAGTTGGCCATGCTTTACAGCAAAGGCTTGGCTGGTCCAAGCTAATCTGTCTAGGAGCTGGGACTAGAGCCCCACTCTCTTGCAGCTCTACTCATGTCCATGTCCATTTGTCTTGCTTGTCCTGTGTCATTTGCTCTCTAAAAAGAAAACAGTCTACTGAATGCCTGAGAACTGACTAAATGCCAGACTGCCCAGGAGAGCCGGAATTGTTCAGCATACGGCCTCTTGGCCATAAGGAAGAGCATCTGAAAGAAACAGGTGCTGGGAAGGGGAAGGGAAGAAGAACTAACCAAAGCTGCTAAGTGGATCCCTTCCCCTACACCTCACAGCTCCCATCTTCCCACAGGCCTTCCCTCAAAGGTCCCCTTCTTTGTTCTCTGCACCCCGTTGCTGCAACCTCCCCTCTCCTCTCTCTACAGTCTAGCGCCAGCCTCCCTGTTCCCAAGAGGGCACTCAAACCCTGAAGCAGCTGTTGTGCCCCAGCTCTACCGCCAGCAGCTTCCCTGCAGTCTCTGGCTCCTTTTCCTATGGGACCAAGCAGACATGCACCAAATTTAGGCTTCTTTATGCTTTTACTTTGAGTGCTTTTTAAAAAAACACACACACAACATGAATTTTCATCTGACAAAGTAAAATGGAAAAAAAAACTTGGAAATTATAGAAAAAGGTAAAGGGGGAAAAAAATCAGCCATTTTCCTGTCACTCAAAGAGAAACTCACTTTGAAAACACTTTGGTGTGGCTCTCCCCAGCTTTCTCACGCATAGAATATATAAATATTATAAAATAAATGTATGTGTGCATTCTATAATTTCTCAGGAAATATACTCATGCAAACTCACTTAACAGCCACAACATTATAGGAATGTGCCCCCATTTGTTCAGTTAGTGCCTATATTCACACTTCACAGGGACCACTCATCTTCAGTACTGCCTTGGAGATATTGAATACTTACTGGAGATTTTGAATGACAATCAGAGATGTTGAATGATTGCCAGAAATACTGAGTGATATTGAATGATGATCAGAGATATTTAATGACTGTCAAGGATAGATAGTGATTGTCAAGAATATTGAATAATAGATGGAGATAGTGAACGATGCCCAAAGATGTTAAATGGTTATTGGAGATTTACGAATGCCTGCCTGGCTTAGGTTTGGTCCAAGGCGCAGATTTGAAGCCATGACTCTTGATCCATCAGCTTGTTGCGGAGAACTTGTGGATGAAGCACAGAAGGAAAGCAGGATAGGGCAGGGAAGGAGCTGAGAGACGGTGTCCAGCTTCAGCTGATCCCAGGGGTGCCTTGACCATCCAGGGCATCACAGAGTTGTCCTACATGGAGACAAACATATTCAAACCCAAGGCTCCCTGTGGGTGCCTTGAATTGTCCTCATGTGCATCTACCTATTAAACACTTCCCAAAGTGGTTTCATTTTGATCCAAACCATGAAGCTGTTCCAAACAACTGGGGACTGAAACCTCATGTGACAGTCTTTAGTCATGCAGACACTGGTGGCACCCGGTGTCCTTAGCACAGACTTAAAGATAAGTTGACTAGCTTTCTGACACCCATTTGGCTCCCAAAGAGTGGCTGTCTTTCACTCCTGTCCATCATCCCTGAGAGGGAATGCCCAGCAGACATGTCAGCTCTGGGACCAGCTCTGTTCTTTCTCATCTTTGCCTCAGATAAAAGGAAAAATTGGTGTCTCTTTTTTATTTGAATTTCCTTGATTACCCATGAAATAAAATGCTCACTTTCAGAAGTTTCTTGGCAATTCTTTCCTCTCTTGTGGACTGCCTGCAGATATCCCTCTATGCTTTTATTTTTAAAATAAGTCACTGTGAACATCCCTTTGGTTTGCGTCCAAAATCCAGCTTAAGGTTTCTTTCCTCACTTGTACTCAGCAGCCCTGTGAAGTATCAGGGCTCGATGTCCCTGTGGGCTGCAAAGTCTCCGTTTATGTCCTACGTTGGTGCCTCCACTCTCCTGCTGAGGCTCTTCCCCGGAGGCTGTGGGCAGGCTGGGCAGATCCTTGCTATGGGTCAGGACTCCTGCGACACTGGTCATTCTCCTCCCTTCCCTGCAGGCCTTTGAGGATAACTACCTGGAAGAGAAACCCCGCGTGAAGTCCGTGCTGGAGTACACTGACAGAGTGTTCACTTTCATCTTCGTATTTGAGATGTTGCTCAAGTGGGTAGCTTATGGCTTCAAAAAATATTTCACCAATGCCTGGTGCTGGCTGGACTTCCTCATTGTGAATGTGAGTGGGGCTGTGGAGGTGGAGGTGGGAATCTCACCAGAGGCAGGTGGCTATGGCTAGAACAGATGCAAGGCTGTCTCTCAGGGGCTGCTTTGAGCACTAAGTGAGAAGTCGGGATAACATTGCATGTCAGTGAGTGGGAAGCTCCAGGAAGCTCACAATTCAGACACAATGGGACCCTCTGGTGAACCTGCAGGTCTCTGGTTTCTGCGAAGTAAACTACTTATAGCATGATAACACGGGCATCCAGGCTTCACCCATCGCCAGGGCTCTGGATCTCAGAGCCCCGTGGTCTTCAAACAGAACCCAATCTGCCTGCTAACTTCATGGTCTCCATGACTGGCTTAAAGATACCTGTGGAGCTTTTAAAAACTACCCGGGTACCCTGGACACTGGGAGATTCTGGCCTCTCTGGTCTTGGGCCAGCTCCAGGCATTAGTATTTAGTAGAAGTTTCCAGTCATTTCCAAGGTGCAGCCGTGGCTGTGAACCTCTGAGCTGAGGGCACTGGATCCTCTTTGGTAGCAGCAAAAGCAGCAGAAGGTCCTGCTGGAACTCCTATGTAGGGACTCTTGTCACTTGACTGCTAACCCCTGCATCAGTGCACTGGCCATGAGCCCCACACATAGGCCACCATCACTCCCATGGCCAAACCACTCCACTGCTCTGCCTTTTTGCAGGCCACCTCCTTCTTGGCTTTTCAATATGCCAACCTGTATTACTTGCTCACTGCTGTCTAGCTGAGAGTTCCTGTGAGCAGGGTAAGCCGTGGGTTGTTTGTCTCTGTCTCCCTCCTTCAGTGGCTGCCTGCACCAGGGCCTTGCACATCAACGATGACGAGAAACTTGTCAGTATCTGGTATTTGCCTTCTGAATCTGGCTGGCTTCCAAGACAGAGCATTCCATCTAGCCTAGGCTGCCAATATCTCTGTAACAAGCCTACATGCAACTCCCTTCTTTCCTGGTGCCAGTGAGCCAGTGGCATCAGGCCACCCTGCCACAGGGACTCACTGAGAGGGCTGAAATCAAAGTCACGGGTGACAGTTCTGTGTGTGTGAAGTAAAAAGGAACTGTTGTCTTCTGGCTTGCCACCTGCTGAGAGATCTCCATCATGTAGAGGTCATTGTCTTCCAGTCCTGGTCACCTTAAAGTCTCTTCTTAAACTGGGTGTGGTGGCCCACAACTTTAATCCAAGCACTCAGGAGGCAGAGGCGGGCAGATCTCTGTGGGTTCTAGACTACTAGCTTGGTCTACATAGTAAGTTTCAGGACATCCAGGGCTATGTCTCAAGAAAAACAGAGGGGGAGGAAAAGAAGAAGAGGGGGGAGGGGGTCTTTTCTCCCTGTGACTGTCTGTCTTTCCTTCCACACATTCCTCTTTCCATCTGTTCCATCATTCATGCTCCTTCCTTCCTTCCCTCCTTCCTTCCTTCCTTCCTTCCTTCCTTCCTTCCTTCCTTCTAAGAGTCCATCCATCTTCACTTCTCCCATCTCTCCTTCTCCTTCTAGCTATCCCTTCCCATTCATCTTTCTGTCTTCCTTTCATCCTTGCCTCCTTCCTTCTGTCCACCCCCACTGCTGTTTCACCCTTCTATCTACTGTTTGGTTCATCTGTGTAACCGAATAGCCAGTCACTTAACCTACTGTCCACCCATCCTTCATTGTCTACCCAAGCATCCATCTACCAATCTTCCTCTTCTCCATGTGGTCCACCATCTTTCCATCCTTCCTGTTCCAATCCAATGGTCAGTTTCAAATGTCCACCTGGGATCACCTGAGGAAAGAGTCTCAAATGAGGAATTCTCTAGATCTAGTTGGCCCATAGGCACATCTGGGGGCACTTCGGGGGGACTTGCCTTGATTGTCAACTGGAATTGGAAGGTCTACCCTGAGTGCATGCTGCCCCATTTCATGGGCTGGCCCCCAAGCTGCACAACCATGAAGACAGACAGACGAGCAGAAGCAGTGACCAATCGAGCAGAGATCCCCGCATGGTTCTCTGCTCTGTTTGGGGACAAGCTGGGATGCTGCTGGAGTTCTGCCTAGACTCCCTCTCTCCTGGGCTGTAGCTTGGAATCGAGCCGGATGAGCCCCTCTGCCCTTTAGCTGTGTTTTGTTGGTGTCTCATCATAACCACAGTAGAGAAGCAGAACCCGATCTATAAATGAACAGGAAACAGGCTTTCCTGGAGGATGTGCGAAGGATTGACATAAAACTGGCCCAAACCTTGTTGTCCTCAGACAGATAGACAGCTGGGTGCCTGATGGTGTCAGCTTTGTATTGATGTGGTTGCTGTGGGCCTGGTAGAACAGACCGCCCATTCACAGAATGAGTATTGTTTCAGACATGAGCCACACGTCAAACCCTTGCTTTGAGTCCTAGTGCAGGTACCAGAGTCAGTCAGCTCAGCCTCAGCTCTGCACCAGCCAGGATCAAGCTGAGCTTGTCCCCAGAACATCTCCCATAGCACCTTGGCGATTCCTGGGAAGAGTGACTGTTTCCCATGGCGCCTGTGCCCTCTGCTGCCCTCAAGGTACGCCTAAAGAGAAGTGGCAGACCAGCAGGGATTCATCGCTCAGTTGTCCACTTATGTCCTCTTATGTCCACTGAAGCTAGATCTCAGACAACCGCCAGCTATGAGAACCAGCTAACTTCTGAATCCCCTCTTTCCACTTGACTTTCTCATTTTACAAAAGGGCAAAAGTGTCCCAAGCTATCAGGTCACAAAAAGGGACTAAGAGGAAACTAAACATATACATATAAGCAAGATTCATTCCAACCCAATTTTCTGAGCAAATATGACCAAAAGTAACTTTAAATCCCTCAAAATAAGCAAATTGGTCACTTTTCTGTGGCTGTGCTGAAATTCCATGTCCAAAGGAAACTTAGGGAAAAAGTGGTTTATTGGGCTTGTGCTTCCAGAGGGAGAGAGTCCGACACCACAGGGAGGCATGGCAAGGCTTCTCCCCTTAAAGGGTCCATGACCTGCCCAAATAGCATCATCATACATGAGCCTGTGTGGGACATTTCACACCCAAACTGCCACAATGAGCTTCGTCATAGGCGCAATGAAGGGACCTCAGCTGCCCAGATCTCTGAAAGTCAATCAGAGTTACGGTCCTTAGGACCCAGCGAGCACCCTTGGAAGGGAAACAAGGTTTAACTGAGTGCATCTTGGAATAGCACTGAGTGAGTATAGGTTTTCTTGCCAGAACTCCACGTGCATGATGAGTAGATCTTGAGACCATCACAGAAGATGGAGCACAAAGAATGTAGATCCGGGGGAAGGGATGGAGAGCTGTGGAACACTGTCTTCTGGGGCGTGCTGTGGGCATCCCACTCATGAACTCTCCACAGTGGTGACTACCTGCACAAGCCTGGGCCGATGGCTACCCTGTCATGATTGAGGAGTGGTTCACGAGGACCAGCCCATCCCCAGGGATCTATAGACAAGTGGTTGCTAGAGGGAGGAGAGACGTTCTCAGTGGCGTAGCCACTAGTTAGACACCTGTGCTCATGTAAGCAACCCTAATGAAACTCACTGGGCCTTCTAAAACTAAGATAGGAAAGTAAAGGGGACCTAACTGGAGGAGGGAGGGGTCATCAGGAGGACAAGAGAGACAACAGGGAATCACGGAGGTGAATATCATGTGTGTGTGTGTGTGTGTGAAAATATAAAGTCCATCATTATGTATAATTAATATACAGTCATAAGCAATTTAATTCAGTAAAATAAAAGGTCTTCCAAGGGTTCAGGAAAAGGTGGGAGCCAGGACAATGGGCTAGAGAGACAGAACAGGTAGGAACTAGGAGGCTTGGCATAGAGTTGCTGTCTCTCTCCACCAGATGACATTCTACAATACTAAGATAATGCTTTGATCTCTGCCTGCACCAGATCTCTCTGACAAGCCTCATAGCAAAGATCCTTGAGTATTCAGATGTGGCGTCCATCAAAGCCCTTCGGACTCTCCGCGCCCTCCGACCGCTGAGGGCTCTGTCTCGATTTGAAGGCATGAGGGTAAGATCTGTTCCTGTTTTGGAACTTCTCTGATTGGCAGCATTTCACAAACCTTCTCTACTTTCTCCACCCCCATGTCCTCCATATCTCTGACCCAAAGTAACAGTTCCCACTTCCAGATGCCAGCTCTGCGTTGTCCCTTTCTGATCAGGCTCTGATGACATTGTGTCATCTAACTCTCTTGTCTCCCTCAAGTCTGATCTTAAGGACCTCTTTTCTTGTCACCCACAAATGCCACCACCCCCAGGCCCCAGACCTTATGCCTTCAGGGAAGGGGTCCTGGTTATTCTCTGCTTCTTGGTCTTATCCCTAAGTACGTCCAGAGTTCCCACTGTTGCATTTGAAGTGAGTCTTTTCTTTGGCACTCCGAGTAAATGTAGAGATAACCTCCACCCAGCACCTCAGCCAGAGTCCACCTCAGAGACACAGCCTTGATGTCCTGTGGCTTTCTCTCCACCCACCCTGTCCTTTACTGCCCATTTGTTTTCTCCCAGTCTCACCTCCGCCAGTGGCTCAGAGCGGTCACCACAGCTTTGCAAATAACAGTGGAGTTTTCAGATCAACTGTGTGTTGGAGAGATGGCTCAGTCAGCACAGAACTCACCTTGCGAACATGAGAATCTAATTCAAGCCCCAGACCCCATGTAAAAAGCATAAATGTAAAAGGCAGGCATGGTGATGCATGAGTATAATTTCAGCTGGAGAGGTAGAAGCGAGTGGATCCCCGGGGCTTATTGGCAGCCTACCCTACCTGGTGAGTTGTAGGTCATAAGAGACTGCCTCAGAGGGGGTGGTGGGATTCCTGAAGATGACACTGAAGGCTGTCTTCCAGTTTCCACACACAGGTATGTGCGTAAGAAGCACAAATGAGTGACATTTGGGGATTTCAGATCCTCTTGTGTTTCCCACCAGGTAGTGGTGGATGCCTTGGTGGGGGCCATCCCCTCCATCATGAACGTCCTCCTCGTCTGCCTCATCTTCTGGCTCATCTTCAGCATCATGGGTGTGAACCTGTTCGCCGGGAAATTTTCGAGATGTGTTGACACCAGGAGCAACCCATTTTCCATTGTGAATTCGACAGTGGTGACTAACAAGTCAGAGTGTCACAATCAAAACAACACTGGCCACTTCTTCTGGGTTAACGTCAAAGTCAACTTTGACAACGTCGCTATGGGCTACCTTGCGCTTCTCCAGGTGGTGAGTCAAGTCTGAGATCCATCCTTTCAGTTCCTTTGGCTGCTTAGTAGATGGAGCTTCCAGATTCTTCCAGAAGATACTGCAAAGAGAAGCTGTGAGAGGCAACACTGAGTGTGAGCTGAAACCATTCTATATTCCCACAGACAACAGCCCTAGATAAGAAGCCCTCACTAAGGAGTGAGCTGAGCTCACAGGGCTACCGTTGGCTAAGTCCAGCTGAGATAATAAAATAAGAAGATGGACCATCCGTGAGGCTTGTGATTGATAGGGTTACAGAGCAGGCATGTCTACAGGGCTTTATCTTTTGCTTCTTGTTATCTCCTGTATGATAAACCAATTACAGCTAATTGAGTTCGCTGCAGTGATGGATACTATTGGTGATAGCGGTCAAGTGCGTTCATGCTGTACACTTGTTAGAACCATACCGTCATTCAGTCCTGTGTTCACTGTGGTGTGCTTACAGTTACTTACACATCTGTCACATTTATTTGCCTATGAGTTCCTGCATTCCACTCCCCTCCCCCGTTGATTCAAGGAAGAAGTAACCTCTGCTCAGCTGTGGTCTATCAGGCACCATGCTTAACCCCTGGAGGGTGTAGCCAGAACCAGATGCAGGAGCTGAGGCTTTATGAGAAAACTGGACAAATGTATTATTCAAATAGCCCATCAGATGCTATAAAAGGCTGGAGAGAGCAAAGTCTCTCTCATGCCGGGGACATGTTACAAAGCACATCTGCTTTTGAGACGTCAAGGATGCTAAACCTGGGCCAGTGAGATGGCTGAGGAGCAATTGCTACACAAGCATGGAGGCCTGAGTTCAGATTCTCATTACCCATGTAAAATTTTGGGTGTGTCAGCATTCGCCTCCAATCCCAGTGCTGGGGGGTGAAATCAGAAGCATCAGGAGAGCGTTGGCCCACCATCGTAGCTGAAGAATAAAGCGAGAGTCTCAGGTTCGGTGTGAGAGCATGCCTCAAGGGAATAAAGCAGGCAGCAAGAGAGAAGGACGCTGGACAACTTCCTTTATCTTCTGGACACATATGCATTAAAACACGCACACACACACACACACACACACACACA
>JADRCD010079130.1:0-18878 GCA_019843815.1 Montemys delectorum | reverse complement strand
CATGGAGGAATGGCATTGCTGGTGCCCAGGGACTGAATGATGAACAAGGACATAAATGACTACAAAGTTTCATTGAGAATTAATGAAACTCAATTGACAATGAATGTGAAATGTGTGATGACTCTTTTAGGATCATTAAAATATAATATTTATTCAAAATAGAGGCTTATTTTATATTAATAAACAAACCCTGAGGTTTGAATAGAGGACAGCATCATTTTCTGTGCTATAGAGATGATGTTGATATATTTCTGAATTCTCTTCCATATAAAAGTGCACTTTCCTATATCAAAACAAGTATAAAATTTTCATGCTGAAAAGAATGGCTTTGTTTTTTATTTTCAGCAAAGATGGATCACTTTCATAGCTAATAACTCCCTTTTCTCATTCTAATCTTTAACAGTCAGAGGTGTAGTCACTATGAACAATGGTGTCTAGTAAGTATTGCTTCGAAATTCTACCATGGTCCCACAGTTATTGTGAGGAGCACATTTGAAAATCATACTGTGATTACATTTTTCAAACTAAAAAGAATAAAAGGCATCAAAAACATTTTAAAAATTTGATAATTAGAAAACAAAAAGGGAGCATGATGGAGATATTTTTCTTTTGGGCTTGTTTCTAATTCGATTGGTTTTGAATTTATATTTAACTTCTCAGAATGTTTCCTTAGAGTGGATATATAGTACATGCCATTAACTTACTCTGTGACAGTTAAAAAGTGTATATTTATGTGCACTGTTCAAAAATATATTACTAGCAAAAAAAAAAGAATATGAGTATATAAGCATATTCCCGAATTCTCCATGCTTTGTTCACCATTTTAATCCTTTCTTAATAACTACGAAGGTTTTCTTAAGTAGGTAAGAAATTAAAATGTAGCTAAAACAAACATACAAAACACAAAACAGTAAATGTTTATTTAAATTTACTTCAACAAGATAATCTAATTGATAAGCTGTGTCTCTGAATCTTAAATAAGAATGTTAATCTGATTCTATAATTTTCAGACAATTTTATCGAATTTATCTTAGTGTATGTATATTTAGATGTCTATGTATAAAGATTCCTGTATGTGATGTGGTGCCATATATCTAGATGAGTGTGGAAGCAAGAGGTCAATGTCAGATCATTTCCTCAATAGAATTTCACATAATTTTAGAGATGTCTTTCCTCAATGAATCTGATGCTCTTCAATTTACCTGGTTATTAAGCTCTATCAGTGCTACATTAATAAACATGAACCACATGATACAGCTTACATTTTTTTCAGGAGTTCCAAATCATTTCCTCATGCTTGCTTCTTTACCAGCTTAGCCATCTCCTTTGTCCAACAATTAAGGAATGTATATTCTTTTACTTAGGTTTTGTAAAACAACAATGTCAATCATGTCATTGGTTTAAGTTTACAGAAATAAAAAAGCAAGCTGAATAAATAATCCCCAGCTTTTTTTAAGATATTGCCCTAGATTGAAAATCTGGTTCAGAAAGTGATATAAAGCTGTCGTTTAATCAAAGCTGTCGTTTAATCAAAGCTGCCGTGTTCGAGTTCTATAACTATTTGGAAAACTACTGAGTTTGAAGCAAAAAAAAAATGTATGTTAGTTATTCTTTGAAATAAAGTATTACATGGTCATAAGAAACATTCAAAAATTTACAAAATATACAACATTAAAAAGGGATGGGTGTTACAGCCAAAGGAATGGATCTTCAGGATCTACATATGGTTTCTATTCACATCATGGTTGTCTTCTCATGACTAGCCACAGGTCAGGAAAATCCTGATGTTCCCATAGTTTTTGCTTCCTTTACCCCAGTGAAGGTATTGAGTACTTCATTGCTCCTTGCTTTGTGTTGGGATCTAGGCTAGACTTACTTTTGTTTTTTTCTGACTTGAGTGAAAGTTGACTATATTGTTTTCTCTTACCTTATAAGAAGCAATGATCTAAGAGTCTTCTTCCATGAGAACCTATCACTCCCAGTATACTTCAGATACTGTGTTTCCTTCTTATTTTCCTATATGGGTAGCCATCAACACTTGGAGGAATATGACCCTTTAGCTCTGCGCATCAGATAAGAGAAAGAAAGTGAAACTCCACATTACTCTACTATGCCATACTACAGTTTCAAAGCTCCTTCAAATTTGCATCTTTCTGCTGCATAGTACAGTCCCTTTATATTTGTTATGCATATGGTTTTACATCTGTTTGGCAGGAGCAATAGAAAAAAGATCAAATCTCTTGCACCTAGATGTAGAAGCTCAGTTATATGTGTACATTAATGTAGGCATGCATGTCATAGTTTCTGTGTAAAAATCACAAGGCAACTTGAAAGATTGAGTTCTCTCAGTCTACTATGTGAGCACCAAGGACTGACTATACTTCAACTATGTGGGTTCCAGGGATTGAACTCATGTTGTCAGGCTTGGCAATGAGTATCTTTATCTTCAAAGCATTTCACTGACCCTATGTAAATGTAAAGTATTTCCAACAGGTTTGTCTGTTTGATTACTTGGTCTCCAGGTGTTGGTAGATTGTGAAACATTTGGAAGATGGATCATGGCTGAAGAAATTGAGCTACTGGGGCCTAGCCCTGAGAGCTTGTGCGCTAACTTTACTTCCTTTTCACTCTCTGCTTCCTAAATATAGATCCAATGTGATCAGCTATTTGTCCTGCTCTAAGTACCTCCCTTCCCTGCCTCCTCCCATGTCCACCCCATGAATAGACTATATTATTCAATTTTTACTAATCAAAATATATGCTTTCTCTTTTAAAAGAGGAAGGGCATGAAGGTAAAAAAAAAGTAAGAAATAGGAAGAATGGTAGAGAAGGTAGGAGGGAAAAAAAAGAAGGAAAGAGCAAATTAAGGTAAGGGATAGAAGGGAAGATAAAAACAGAAGCCCATAGAGAGAATATCTCGTGTATTGTATGGATGTATCTCCAGTCACTTATAAAGGTTATTTCCTATGGCTTAGGCAGAAAATAGAGAATGGACATCTGGGAGGCAGAAAAGATTCTGGGATAGAGCCAGCTGGGAGATTTACTGGGAAGATTTGACAAGACAAATGCATGGTATCTGAACACAGGTATCAAGCCATGTGGTAGAATGTAGGAAGAATAAATGGGATATTTCAAGTTATATCTATTCAGGGAAGAGCCTAGCTATATGGCCAAGGTATTTGTAAATATAGTTTGAGTCTGAGTCTTATTTCTGGGAGCATATGGCTAGAAAGAACTAGGACCTAACTTCTACAGTTGCCTCTACTGAAAATCAAACTGTTAATCTGGGATTATATGATAATTCAAATATATATATATATATATATATATATGTGTGTGTGTGTGTGTGTGTGTGTGTGTCTGTGTGTGTGTTTGTGTGTGTGTTTTATAAAAAATATCTTTCTGCATATATACTTAACTGGAAAATCCTTGTGAAGGTTTTAATGTCTACATTTAATTGTGAGGGGTTTATTTATCTATTAAAAATTTGTTAAGTTTTGTTAAAAGTCAATTGACTTATTACAATTATTAGGGCACTGGACAACCTATTGTATTCTGATTATCTGCATACACTCTACTTTTCCATGTATTTAGTTTATGTGCTTGGACCTTTTCTGCTTGTGGGATGGAAGGGTGGTATACACTGTGGAGTAAGGAGTCTGCAGCTTAGGGAGAATTAATTAATTCTGCATAGGGTAGTATTACCTACTTCACTCCTCATTAATATCTGTGCTACTATTTTAAGAGCAAGAATTGAGGATTTGCAAGTATTTCACATAGTCACATAGCCATCTTATTAAAACAACTTTGCATCTATGTAACTCAACCTCTATAGTATCATTTTTACATACTGATGCTAATAAGATGATAATTTCCATATTCATTTCCCTTTGAAATGTGACTATAGCATAGATCAGAATTCTTATTTATTTTTTCTGTATAATTTTGAAAAAATTAAAAGAAAGTAAGCTTAGTTCATTAAGCAGTTCTGAAATCTTGTGTGTTCTTATTTTTTGAGCAAGTCAGTCAATTTCTGCTGTGTCAATATGAATGAAATCCCAGGGATCCCATAATTTCTTTTAAAACACCAATTTTGTTATTGTAAATGTAGGATATTATTATTTCTTAAAACATCCATTACATAATAGAAATAAGCATTATTTTTAATCCAGAACCTAATAATCACTTTATTTTAGTTATAAATATGTTCAGACATTTTGAAATGACCCAAATATTTGTCTCCATTTTCCACTGAGGTTTCAAAAATTGTGACACAATAATTTTATTTATATGCAGTTTTTTAATCTCTCATTAAATATATTACATTTAAAGAATATTAGTGTTATAAAAATGTACAAATATTGTCATTTTCTTTGTTTACTCTCAGGTTCCTGTCACTATTATTATTCCTATTTATTACTAGCAGATGATGCTGTGAACTTAGGTGTTACACTAAGAAACTCCAGCATTGATGCAAGTGTCCTCAGTGCTAGAGTTCTAATAATGTTTTAAGTTTGTATTCAATATTCCTACATAGCTGTAATGGTTAACACGTCACCATAGCAAACCCCCATCCCCACAAACACACTCACAGACTTTTAACAATTTCTCACATCCTTTTATCTTCATAGTTTGACACTTTTTAGTAACTCTCTAGTGACTTTAGAGCATTCCCATCTGACTTTGTTTGCCTCATGTATTCTTTGACTAAGATGGTTGCTATTTATTTATTTGAAACAATATCATAAAAACTATGTGTCCATTATAAATCTCAACACACCAATGAGATGAAACTGTACTGTTGTATTCAGAAATGTGGGCAAATACTTAGAGATGAGGTGAGTAACTTGTGTGGCCTCAAACTTCTGGCAATCATAACTGCATTCGTTAAAGAGACATGTTTAGGATGGATACATGTCTCCAGAGTGGTTGGTTATATTTATTTCCTCAGCATCATAAACTTACTAATTGGAGATTCTCAATGAGTTTTATTTTACATTAAGAATTTTCTTCAGATTAATGTTTTTCATCTGTATAGATTTATACGTATTTATTTTATTCTAGAAATTATAGTTTATATTTAGTATCAAATTATTCAATTTTGATCATTTGCAATTCCATGTGCTGTGCTGTTTTGAGTTTTCTCTGTCTATTTTTCAGAGGTATTTTACTTTCTTGCCAAACACAGTAATTTGGAGTAATATTCATAGTATCCTGGTACTTTAATTTGGAGAAAAAATTAAAATATACATATAACTTCACCTATATCATGTTTATATATTTATATCCACCCAGCTATATATGTACATATATACCATGGACATTTACAAACACATATGTACATAAGGCATATACATTCATACTGAACTACATGCACACACATTTGTATGGAGAGTTGGTTGCACTACATATGTACATACAACCCATGACGCATTTCTCAGGACTGCATCATATTCTAAGTGGGAAATCTTTATTATCCTGAATTCAGTGAGTTCTTATAGATATTTCATACTCCATAAAAGAACAGATGTTTGAATCTCACCTATTCCTTTTCTTTCTCTGTATCTATTTTTACCCTGATTTATGAAAAGGATTCTCATTACAATATACCTGCCTTCTCTGTATTACTAAATGCCTATATGAGTCTCCAAATTGCTACTCAACATTTCTAGGAGAAATAATATAACTTAAGTACTGAGTTAGTCAAGTTCATTTTGACTTCAGCCTCACAGTATAAAATGACATATCATATTTTCTATGTTGCATAAGGTATTTCATTGCTGGGTTGCTTCTGTCAGTGTGCTGCGCGGTGAGCACCGTTAGAGTCATCTGCTCTAGTTAAAAGGCTATTTTGAGTTTTCATATGGATTATAATTATTCATTTGTTTCTCTGTAAATGAATTAAAACAATGATTCCAGGATTTTCTGAAATAACATCACATCCTTCCTTCCACTTTTCACCTGTTTTCTTCTCCTTTACATGTTCCTTTTCCTATTTATTGTCTTCAGGTACCTCCAGTCACGAGTATCTGGTTTATCACTGTTGGTTACTGTCCTATTCTCTTCTGTTTAGGCCCCACTGGCTAACTTATCACCATCCTACCCTTACTCCCTAGGTCCCAACCTTTTTCAAAATTTTTGTATTCTTGCTGAGTTTACATGTATAAGATTTTTTTTTATTAGGTATTTTCTTTATTTACATGTACATTTTCCCTTTCCCATCTTCCCCTCCAAAACAAACAAACAAACAAACAAACAAACAAAAACAAGAACAAACCCCTTTTGCCTCCCCCTTCCCCATGCCTGACACCCCACCCTCTCCCACTTATTGGCCCTGGCATTCCCCTACACTGGGGCACAAAGATTTTTAAGTTTTATGTATCACATACATATTAGAGAATATAATGCTTATATTTCTATGCCTGTGTCATTTCAGTTAACCCAATCTCTAGTTACACCCTACTTTTGCAAGTAATATATTTTGGTTTTAGGGTTTATTAATACTCTTCCATGTATATTGCATTTCCTGTCTCTACTTCTCAGCTGATGGGTTCTTAGATTGTTTCCAATACTAAACTATTGTATTGAGATCATTTGGCATTCTGACAGTGATTTTTTTCCCTTTAAATAAATTCCCATTGGTAAAACTTTTAGGCCACATCTTCATCCTTTTAATTATTTTGTACTTCTAGAATATTCTATATAATGATTACACAGTGAATGTAAGAATGTAAGTTTTGACCAACTCTGTGTTTTTATCTTTTCTCCATATCATTCCTATTTTTTTTGCCTTCTCCTTTTTATTTTTATTTACCTTATTGGATCTATGAAACACCCTAACTTATTTTGGGGTTCACTTTTCAGCCTCATGGATGTGGAAATATATGACAATATCAAAAAGCTTTTTAAATTTTCTTAAATAAAGAAATTATATTGAAAAGCATTTCCCTTGTGTTAGTTAAACTGACCACTTTTCAAATTGCTATTGGCAACCTATGTGTCTTATTTTGAGAAAAGTCTATTTGGACTTACTTCATAGTTTAGTTAAACTAGTCATTTTGAAGATTCAGGTTTTAGTTTATTTAGATATTTATTTTTCAATCTATTTACATAAATTATAAGTGTAGGATATTAAGAGTTGTTAATGTATAGTTTTAATAATTTTTCTTCCATCCCAGTCTATTGTCTTTTTACTTTGTTAATAATTTTTTTTATTGTGCAAGACCTGTTTAATTTGATGCCAAACAATTGGTTATCTTTGCTTCCATTTCCTGAAGTTAGTGATCTAGTCCAAAATATTTTTTTCATTCAAGTTTCATGACAGGTTCCACATACATTTCCTACAGTAGTTTAAAAGTTATAAGAAAATGAACTTTCTTTATGACAGAAGTAAAGTTAATACATCATTTTTTTCTCCTTGTTCACCTTTCCTCCACTCATTTCTGTTTTGTCGTCTGCTTCAAAGCTTTCCCTCTGTTCACCATCACATTTTCACCAAACCTAGCTTTCTGATAAAGCTAATTTTTAATTTCAACAGAGACTTATATTTGAGAATAAGACTACAACAGATAGTCATGAGATACTCAAACCAATTCCAGCTGTGAAATTCAAATAGCTCATGGCCATTGAACATCTTCTAAGTGGAAGCTCCACTTAAGTCTTCTTTACTCCTTTAAGTTACCTCTGTCCTGATTGCTCACTTCTCTTCACTCTCATCTCCCCTATAATTCTATGATGAATGGCAATTAGTATATACTTTTTACATTTCATGGATATTAGAACTTCATTAAGTTGTGTTTTAATACTTTCATATTTCAATCATTTTTATTGCCTATGCATTCCCAAGCCTTTAAGATTTTTATTTAATTTATATATTTTGTGCTTCTGAAATAATGTATAGCTGTACTTGGGAGACTTATGAATCTGTAGTTTTTCAAAGCAATTTCATGTTTCTGTTTTTTATCAGTTTATCTGGTGCTCTCATTTAATTTTTAAGTTTTTTATTACAGACTTAATTGTTTTATACGTTAACATAATGTTACTTTGAGTGGGTACACAAAAGCTAAACTATACTTTTTAATGAAGCTAGGATTGGTGATGCACAATTTTAATCCCAGTACACTTGAAGATGATGCAAGTGTACCTATGTGAGTACAAATCCAGTCTAGTCTCCATAATGAGTTCCAAGTGAAACAAAGCTGTATGATGAGATTCTACCTCAAAATAAGAAAACAATAATGAAAATGTCACTTACAATTCATGATATATTTATAATACTTTCTTCATGCTGTATAATGCTATTAGAGATCCAAGAAATGCTATGAAAAAGAAACAATGGTTATTGTGATCCATTATTTATCTCCTATTGTTGTTGGACTATCTATAGGAAGACAGAAATGAACACATTTCTCTTTTTGGATATTCATCCCAGAGGGTGTGCCAAAGACAGACTAATGTAATGATTTCAACCAAGCCTTTTTAACTAAACCAGTGAGTTTATTGAGGTTACTAACTGGTGTATGTGCAATGGTTCACTTATAGGAAATAGTAGTTTGAATATGCTTAGCCCATGGAATGTAACATTATTAGGAGGTGTGATCTTATTAGAGGAGATGCAGCCTACTTAGAGGAAGTGTGTCAATATGAATGTGGGGCTTTGAGGTCTCATATAAATACTTAAGTCTGGCCAGTATTACCAGTCTTCTGTTTGCCCTCAGAAAAAAAAGATACAGACCTCTCACCAACAATGTTTTCTATATTCCTACTAGGATGGCCAATTAAGGTCCACTTAATGCATTACACCACTTTCCAAATGCAGCATCCCCAAATCCACATTGCTGCAAACAAAAACATGGTGAGATCTATCACAACATCCTCCCAATTCCTGGCAGCAACTTCTGCCTTAGTTAGGGCTACCATTGCTAAAAAGAGACACCATGACCAAGTCAACACATATAAAGGATACCATTTAATTGAGGATGGCTTACAGATTTTTGAGGTCCAGTCTATTTTCATCAAGGTGAAAGCGTGGTATCATCCAGACAGGCATAGCACTAGAGGAGCTGAGAGTCTCCTGTTGACTGACAGCTCACCAGATTTCCAATTTAACCAGTTTGCAGGTTGAATATTAGTAACATCTTGACTTTTATTATTAAGTGAGATCCATTCACTTAAAAATAATTATAGCTTGCTGTTCCTTGAAAGATATTATATATTAATATAGTTCATATCATGGTTTCTAAAAAGGCATGTAAGGCAATGATTCTTGGTTTTTATAATTGTGCTGTTTTCAGATTTATTTTCTTGGTAATAACAGATGATCAAACACCTTCCCAGATACCTTTAGGAAAGCTGTTTATACATGAAACTAAACATATTTTCTATTGCAAGATTGACAATATCATAGAGAAACCTCAAACCATATACCTGTAATTGTGTAGTGACTCTGGCAGCTGCCTCAATAGTGTAAATGATGATTGGCATGAAATGCACTGTCTTTTAAAATTACACCTAAGAAATGGCCTCTTAATTTCCTCAGAAAATTGTGCATTGGGAGTCTAAGTAAGATCGTTATATTTCATGAAGCATATTTTTTGGCATAACTAGACAATTTCCTGTAGTTTCCTAATAGTCTGTTTTAAAAGAGCTTTAACTTTGATGATATTACCTCAGTGGAAGTAGTGATATTTTAAAATGCTACAAGATGCATCAAATTTAAAAACAAGTATATTTTGTATATTTTTATTTTTAATTAAAATTTAATTACATTATTTTCTCCTTTCCTTTATCTTTGCACATTTTTTTTCATGTACTCCTATATTACTTCTCAAACTCAAGGCCTCTTTCTTTCACAGTTATTATTATATATGTATGAACCAATAGATATTTTAAAATTGTTGGCTGAACTTATTTACTTTATATATACATAAAATATTTTGTTTATTAATTAGTTAATTAATTAAAAACAATTCAAGAATGGCTATTTAGAATTTTATAAGTAATTATAGTGCTTAACCCTGGGAAAAGCTAAATTTCTCTCCCCCTCTCCTCTTCTCTCTCTCTCTCTCTTTTTCTCTCTCCCTCTCTCTCTTTCCTTTTCTCAGTAGTCCATAGTTGTCTATAGATTTTGGATAGGGGTGAATTTTTCTCTAGGTGTTGCCTAAATATTTTGAACATTTATTCAAATATTTATTATCCATTTGGACTTATTATTATACTAGGATATGTATATTCAGTTTATTATAGTTCATTCATTTCTGTTTTGTGTCCAGTATTTGCATTTAATTATAAATTCTAGGTAGTGAGTCCTTTCTTTTATATATTTGGTGTATCCAAAGGCCAGTGCCTTTGTAAGTCATACATTCATTTCCTTTTGATTCTGGAAACTTTATTTTTAATTTCTCTATTATTTTGCCAATGGTACAAAATTACTCAGCAGTGTACTCTCCCTCCAATCTTGAAAAATGTACATATTTGCTTTTTTCCTTGTTTGCTTCTTATTTCTGTAATAAAATACCATGGCCAAAAACAACTTAGAAATTAATAAGCTAATGATCCATAACTTAGGAAAGTTATGGCAGGAACTCAAGGTGGAGCAGGTACAGGAACCATGATAGAAAATAGTTTACTAGATTTCCTCCAGACTCAGATTTAACTACCCTTCTTGTATCTCTGGATCATTTTTTGAGGAATAGGACATCTACAATGCACTGGATCATCCCATATCCAGAAACTAATTTTGTAGTGACAATTCCTCAACAAAGGTTTCTCCTTTCTTTCTGACTCTTTGGTCTCCTCGACTAAAAACTAACCATCATACTACTATTTCTTCTGCTATCAAATTCAAGTTTAATTATACTGTTTAGATACAAGACATTATTTTGAAATTTTTTCTTTTTTTAATTTTCCAGTAGGCTCCAAAAACCTTGCATGAAAGACTATGCGTTCTGTATCTTTTAAACAGAAAATTCCACATATTTGTTAAGTTCAATTTATTTATGATAGTTTAACTCTGAGATTTCTTTTCTGATTTTTAAATTTGATGATTTTTTTAAATATGAGTGTGAGAAAAAGATATCACATACTGTTATTTAACCAGAACCTGTGTGATCTATTGTGTTCATTAGTGTTCTTTCTTAAAAATATTGAGAACCCCAGATTTTATTGTTTGTATATTTATAGTTTACATATTCTTGATAAAGTATGAATGAAGAGAATCCTTTATTAATAAGTTGGAAAGTTCTGCATCTTCTCTGATTATTTTTTATTTGAAGTTGTTTTTTGTCAGATATCAGAATAGATACAATAGTAGACTGTTTTCTCTCTTTGACTCACAGTCTATAGATATATTTTCCAGTAAGATGAAGGGTTTTTTTTGAGACAACATATGGTTGAATATAATTTTTAATTCCATCCAGACTTCTATATCTGTCTTTAAAGTAGGTTATTTTAGAACTAGATTAATGTTGAAATTAATAGACTTAGTAAGGTATTTGTGTAATGTAATGTGTGGGCTTCATCCATTTCACTTGAAGTCTAAATAAGGACAAAGGTAGACCATCCAAAGATAAGACAGACATTTCCTGCCATAAATATTCAAAGTTGGACATATCCTCTTCTGGTTGGGTGGGGTTTACACTAGAACATTGAATCTTACTGGTTTAATAATATCTTACTGAAAATTTAGTTATTTCTCAAAAGTATTGTACTCAGGGGGATACTATTCAGTATTTCGTTAAATTTATGAAAAACCTTAATTGTAAGGTAATCAGAAGCTCAGGAAAACTGTGGAATATTTACTCAACTGGGAGAAATTTTTTACTTTCTGGAAGAGGTAGTACATTGTAATATACTCTTGGGAGGAAATTTAATACTTAAGATGTCTTATCCACTTTGTCTTTGCCTCTGTGGTGGTTTGCATGAAAATAGACTCCATAGGGTCTTGAAGAGTGGAACTATGGGTGTGGCTCTCTTACAGGAAGTGTGTCATGGGATGGGTTTTGAGCTCAATGTAGGCCCAGTGCATCAATCTTCCTTCCTGCAATATGAGAATCCAGATATAGACCTCTCAGTCCTTCTCTGGACTCATATTTGCTGGTGCTCTGCAGAGAAGATAGTGCACTAAACCTCTAAACTGTAAGGTTCCAAATAAATCTTGAATAGTTTGCAGTGGTAGGGGAGGTTCATAATGTCTCTTTACAGCAAGAGAAACCCTGAGCCTTTCTTTCTCTCACCTCTTCCCTCCTTCTTTCTCCCTCTCTTTTCCTTTCCCTCCCTCCCTCCACCTCCCTCTCTGTTTGTATGTTAGAAACAAGGAAACAGAAAAATTGTTATGACTTCTTTATTCCATGAGTAAAGTAGAGATCATGTGCTACAGTAACCAGAAGTGAGAAGTGAGTCACCCTGGAGAATTAAGTCTCATTTAAGGAATTAGAGCTGTAGTTAACTTCCTAGATACAGATTTCCTCCTACATACTTTTCCTTTCTGAATGAGGAATTAGAACTGAAGCTGTTGTAGCAGTATACTGCAAAAGACATAGTAAATAGCCATGACATTGAAATAAGTTCTTCATAAAGTACGGCAGATGGGATGATATTTGGTTTGAGCACCAATAGTAACTTAGTGATAACAAATGTGTACATTGTTATGGTGTCTTTAACAGACTCTAATTTTCATATAGTTCACTTGTTTTACTAGAGTATGAGAATGTTTTAAGTCTAGTGAAGTACTTCAACAATAAGTTTATCTTCTTTGTTTCTTCAGAATTTAAGCACAATCAGTGAGGTTTGGGTAAGTGTTTTTAAAGTAGTTATGAAAATTTACATAGATTTTTGTCCTGAAAAGTTTGCCCATTTTTAACTGACAGAATGTTAAATACAGCTCCAACATCCTTATCTACAAGTCTTAGTTTGAGTTTCTATTGCTGGAATGAAAACACAAGGAACACACAGCAATTTGTTGTTAAAAGGGTTTATACTTTCAGATCATAGTCCATCATCGAAGGAAGTCAGGATAGGAACTCAAACCAGGCCAGGACCTGAAGGCAGAACCTGATGCAGAGTCTATGGAGGGGTGCTGCTTACTGACCTGCTTCTACTGGGTTGTTCAGAATGTTATTTTTTTATAAAACCCAGGACCACCATCCCAGGGATGAAACCACCCATCACAGGCTGGAATGTTTCCCGCTAATTACTAACTGAGAAAACGCCTTACATCTTGATCACAGGAAAAAATTTTTCAAGAGAGGCTCCATCCACTTTACTGACCCTAGCTTGTGTCAAGCTGACACACAAAAACCTGCCAGTACACTAATGTATGAAATTATGAGGGCAAAAGTCATATCGAGAACAATACAACCTGTTTATGAATAGAAAAATTATCTGGCATCTTAAGAAATGGTCCCACTGATAAATATTAATATTATAATTCCATTTGCAAAGTTAATTTTTCCTCCTGTTAAATCTGGAAGTGTGGTATTTCCAAGTTGATAGGAAATGGTTTTCATTCAAGGGAATAAGGTATAAGTTATATTTGGGGTATAGGGAAGATATAATAATTAGTTTAAATGACAAAAAAAATTATTCACTAAGATTATTGTAAGGATGGCATTGGTAAGTTGCTAGAATGTAACGGGGAAAGGGAAATCCCTTCATCAACCATAATCTGGTGGCGAAGGCCCTCAATCTGTAGAGATAATCCACACTGACTCTTGCAGTGATGGCACATTGCTGAATTTTTTTAATCTTTTTTTTCTCTGCTTCCAGATAATTTTATATCATCTGGTTTTCATTTTTTAAGGAAGGAAAATCTTTTTTTAACAGCTCTCATAGCATGCAATCTACTGCTGTGCTTGACAATAAGCTATCAGTTGAGAAGGGGGCAAGTAGAGAGGTCATCTAC
This sequence comes from Montemys delectorum, assembly GCA_019843815.1. Classification (NCBI taxonomy): domain Eukaryota; kingdom Metazoa; phylum Chordata; class Mammalia; order Rodentia; family Muridae; genus Montemys; species Montemys delectorum. Next base: position 4,978 of record JADRCD010079130.1, on the reverse strand, counting down.
AGGGACACAGTTTATTTTCTGTTCTGTACTATTTTCATTCTGAATTCCTTTCAAAATATTCTGCCAGGTGTTATACAGAGAAGCTAAGGGTAATACTTAAAAATCTAGTTTCTTTGTTTTTCCTTTTTTTAAAAATATTTTCTTTATTTACATGTCATACGATATCTCCTTTCCCAGTTTCCCCTCCAAAAAAAAAAAAAAAAGCAACAACAAGAACAAAAAGAACAAACCCCTGTTCCTTCCTCCTCCCCCCTCCTCCTGCTCGCAACCCCACCCTCTCCTACTTACTGGTCCTGGCATTCCCTACACTGGGGCATAGAACTTTCACAGGACCAAGGGCGAAGGGTCTCTCCTCCCACTGATGACCTATTAGGCCATCCTCTTCTATACATATGCTGCTGGAGCAATTAGTCCCACCATGTATAGTCCTTGGTTGGTGGTTGAGTCCCTGGGAGCTCTGAGGGTACTAGTTAGTTCATATTGTTGTACATCTTAAGGGGCTACAAACCCTTCAGCTCCATAAATTCTTTCTCTAGCTCCTTCATTGTGGACCCTGTACTCAGTTCAGTGGATGGCTGTGAGCCTCTACTTCTGTATTAGTCAGGTATTGTCAGAGCCTCTCAGGAGATAGCTATATTTAGGCTGGCTTGTCCTTCCTTCAGTCTCTGCTCCATAGTTAATCTCTGCAACTCCTTCCATGGGTATTTTGTTTCCCCTTTTAAGAAGGACTGAAGTGTCTACATTTTGGTCTTCCTTCTTCATGAGTTTCTTGTGGTTTGTGGATTGTACTTTGTGTATTCTGATATTCTGGGCTAATATCCACTTATCAGTGAGTTTATATCATGTGTGTTCTTTTGTGATTTAGTTACCTCACTCAGGATGATATTCTCCAGATCCATCCATTTCCCCAAGAATTTCATAAATTCATTGTTTTTAATTACTGAGTGGTACTCCATTGTGTATATGCACCTCAATTTCTGTATCCATTCTTCTATTGAGGGACATCTGGGTTGTTTCCAGTTTCTGGCTATTATAAATAAGGCTGCTATGAACATGGTGGAGCACGTATCCTTATTACATGTTGGAGCATCTTCTGGGTATATGCCCAAGAGTAGTATAGCTGGGTCCTCTGGTAGTACTATGTCCAACTTCCGGAGGAACCATCAAACTGACTTCCAGAGTAATTGTACCAGCATGCAATGCCACCAACAATGAAGGAGTATTCCTCTTTCTCCACAACCTCTCCAGCTTCTGCTGTCACCTGAGTTTTTTATCCTAGCCAATCTGACTGGTGTGAGATGAAATCTCAGGGTTGTTTTGATTTACATTTCCCTGATAACTAAAGATGTTGAATATTTCTTTAGGTGTTTCTCAGCCATTCAGTATTCCTCAGTTGAGAGTTCTTTGTTTAGCTCTGTACTCCATTTTTTATCAGAGTTATTTGTTTCTCTGGAGTCTAACTTCTTGGGTTCTTTGTATATATTGGATATTAGTCCTCTATCAGATATAGGATTGGTAAAAATCTTTTCCCAATTTGTTGGTTGCCATTTTGTCCTATTGACAGTGTCTTTTGCCTTTCTTTTTTAAATTAAATTACTAATGTTAGCTCTGGATACATTTACAAAATATAGTGAAAGGACTGACACAAATATATACACAGTTATACATGAATATAGATGCATAATTATTTATTTATGTACATCCCAAATGCTGCCTTTTACTGGTTTCCCCTCACAGAGTCCCTCTCCCCATCCTCCCTCCCTGTCTCTTCTGAAAAGGTGGGGGCCCTCTAGGTACTGCCCAATCCTCGCATATCAAGTCTCTGCACGATTAGGCTCATCTTCCCACTCAGGCTATACAAGGCAGCTCTCTAAGTTCCTGACGCTTTAGTAGGTGGCTTGTACTCTAAGACCTCCTAGGGGTCTAGTTTAGTTGATACTGTGTAATGCCAAGTTTGTTGAAGCAGGTATTTTTCAGCTCACTGTAAATATTCTCTTAGTTCAACATTTTATTGTGGATTTCATTTTCATGACTGAATTATAGTTCAAATTAAATTTGATTGGAGATAAAAAATGTGGATTTTAGAACAGTGTGATCTATTATATTTTCCATTTTGTGATCTTCAAACTTATTATAGGCATGATGATGATATAACTTATTTTGGGAAATCAGTTCATCTTTCTCTATCTACATTTTAGAATCTAACCAGAATTTTTAGCAGTTTATACAGGCCATGTAATTCTGTGCCAAATTCATCTGGAAGATTTCTGAAATTTTCTCTGAGTATGTGCTGAATATCTCTGAATGTTTCTTCTAAAAACTATTTTGATTGAAGTTTTTAATTTTTCTCAGATCTATTATCTAAATTGTATATATGCCTGTATATAAGGCTAATGAGATGGTTGGCATATTCATGACAAATAAAAGGTGTGGGATGATTTAAGAGAGCTCTAACGAAGAATTTGGGAATCTTGACATCTAGAGAAGCAAGACAAGGCAACAGACAAGTTAGGTAACATTGGGCACATAGAAATAATTGAAGGGAGATAGGAATGATGGAAGATTTTTCTAGGGTAGTAGATGAATATTTTCTAATTAAGGTTGTTGAATTTCTCATTTTCTCTGGTAACAGAATTGAATGAAATGAAGCACTACCTTTTACATTTAAATTTTCATATGGATACCATTATGTTCCTATGAAGATGTTGTCATGCTATCTATATTTTACATGCTATAATCAGGAAAGCATTTGTCCAACAAGAGGAAGTCAGATGAATAGTGCAAGCTGGGTTTTACTGGAACCACTGTGTTAACTGAAAATGAAAGGATGCCATCTATTGAGAACAGATATAGATAAATAGTGTAGGGCAGTCACCACCATTTGCATTTATGGCCGAAATGTAAAATTACACAGAATAAGAAAGCTGCGTGTTTGAGGAATGGAAATTTTTCCAGTACAGCGTTGTTCCTCATGGCTGTTATCCTCAAGAAGCCTACTCAGGAGGTTCTCAATTTCAAGTACATTTGCTGTATCTTCATAGCAAGATACAACGAGCAACAAAAGAACAACAATCACACAAACATAAGGATTGTCTGTTCCCTGATGTTCAGCTTGTAATATTATAGATTATAATTTCTACACTAGATAGTGTGGCTCAATCCAAGTACTATTATAGGATCTTTTCTGGGACCTGATTCTCACATTCATTACTGGTGTCCTACAGAAGCAGTATTACGGGACCACTATGCTAAAGCATCTTCTTCAGCTATTACAGTTTCCATAGACAGCAAACCTCTAAGACAAGAGATTCCTCCAGCTGAACAAGGAAGACATGCTGTGATACGGGAAGACAACACTCTGTTGATAATCCACTCTTTACCCAAGAGTTATATTTTGTTCATTATTAACTAGAAAATGTTTTGTGGTTACTTCCTTTTTCCAGCTTCCTGAATTGCTGAAATGTGATATCTAAATATCATCCCAGAGTTGTTGGAAAGTCTAAGCCCCCAGTCTTGTTATATCTGCTTCAGAGATAAAAACAGACATATAAATTATGAATTTTGAGTAGTTTTAGTACAACATGAAATTTGGGATATTGGGAGGTGTTATCTGCAAAGCTCAAACCAAATTATTTTTCCTCCTCCTCCTTCTTCCTCTATTTTTTTCTGGATATGTCTGGGAAAAAAGTTACTAGGGATGGTTTGCTTTTACATTTTAAGTATTTGACCTATGATGTCTTGAAAGAAAACCATGCTCAAAGTCACTAGGATTTGGAAGTGTACCTCAGGCATTGCTTATCTGTTATGACTCATTTAATGAAATGAAAACAATATAAATAATTCATACCAGTAAACTAATATAGATTGGAAAAGAAAGTATCTAGGAAACCTAACAATTTGCTTGTCAAGATGCAAGCTACTTTGAGCACAAATGGAATAGTAGCAATCTAAGTGGGTTACCTGATAGGCACACATCAGTACTTTAATCTGCAACACTTGGGTAAATGTCATTTACAAAGATAATTAACCTCTAACATAGGCTTTTCAAATGTTAATGGACACATTCTCAGATATTGCAGCTAATGGGAACCTTCTGTAATTATCAACAATCTGTAAAATATTGTCCACAATCTGTAAAAGTATTGTGACTGCCATTGATCAAATATAGAACGTGAACTAAGTTTATCATATATAATACACTATATAGTGCATACAACATATTGAGGTTGCCCATCTCAGTCATCTGGGAGTAGAATTACATGTGAGCCATTATGATCATCTAACATTTTGATGAATTTTTGGAGATCTAAGCTTTGATCATGTGTCATGTTTCCTGGCAAGTATTTAGCTGCTGAGTCATTTCCCTAGTCTAGGATGTTAGACATTCTTCAAGTAAACAGATACTACCTAAAATTAAATATATTGAAGATACATGAGAACTTTTTCGTGGGGTAGTGGACCATGTCAGGAAACTTGGTAAGGTTGAGTGGATTCAGAAACCCTGGCACCCATTTGAGGATTGTAGGAATTGCCCTTCTCCCTACCAGATTCCAAGCCTGGAACGTGACCACGCTCCCCAAATGGCAACATGAAAAATGTAAGATAGAATAGAGTTCTCTATGCTAATGAGATATCTAGACTGGACCTAAGGATTTAACTGATAAGCTTCCTTTCCCCCCTTTCTGGACATTCATTTCTATGAAAGGTATTTAATCTCTGGTCCACTCTGAGAAAGTTTTATGCACACATTTTTCACAATGAACAATCAATAAACAGTATGAACAAGCATGGACTGTCTATCTCATCAAGAACCATTGAGAGAAACATGGGAGGAAGTCTTCATTTATAGAGTCTCCCTTAAAAGGCCCCTCTGAGCTCTAGAACACTCACTCCCTGAGTTACCTTCCCCAGTCCTCAGTCTGTGAGTCCTCTCCATTACCAACTCCCTATGATTCCCAGCAGTGTCTGGATGTCTGGA
>JADRCD010079104.1:5531-16706 GCA_019843815.1 Montemys delectorum | reverse complement strand
CTTAGTTAGGGTTTTACTGCTCTGAACAGACACCATGACCAAGGCAACTATAATGAGGACATTTAATTGGGGCTGGTTTACAGGTTCAGAGGTTTAGTACATTATCACCAAGGCAGGAGTACAACAGCCTACAGGCAGATACTGAGATGTAGGAGCTGAGAGTTCCACCTCTTGTTCTGAAGGCAGCTAGCCGAAGACTGTCTTCCAGGCAGCTAGGATGAAGGTCTCAAAGCACACGTCCACAGTGACACACCTACTCTAACAAGGCTACACATTCTAATAGTGCCACTTCCTGGACCAAGCATTTACAAGCTTGAGTAGTTATATAAATCTACATTTCTACATTTTACAACTCTTACTGATAATTGACAGTTTATAATAATTTTAATATTTTTTATTTATTTTTGAAACTTTCATGTATTTATACACTAGTCTATGACCATATCCATCCCTGATTCCTTCCCTTCAATTCCTACTAGTACCACCCAGCATATCTCCCTCTCATCTTGTCTTCATTTTTATTAGTTACATTTTAACCAATTTAATTCAATTAGTGCTATACATATGCCCATGCTATGCTCCAGTGTTTGATCCTACACATGTTCACATAAGAACTGAACTTTAAGTAAATGTTCTTTTTGTTTTTAGAGTATGATAACACTACCCTTTACCACTAATGGCTATTTTTGGTTTTAGAGAAAATAAAATGTTTAAATAAATCATCTCACCTGACATTTTATAGGGATAATAATTTATAAATTGGAAGGCTTTATTTAATTTTTTAAATTGGAAGGTTTTATTTAATTTTTTAAATGATATGATCAATAAGAGTGGTGTGTCACTTGTTGTTGAGCTTATTTTAATCTTCCAAATATAATTTTAGAACCATGTCAGGAAGATGTATAATTACTTTATTTTCTATACCTAAAACAGGATTCCTTAGTATCTAAACACAGCTACTACTTTTCCACAATACATTCTAAGTATATCCTATACATTTTATTTATTTATGATGAACTGAAAATTTACAGTGAATTAGATATTAATTTGAAACCAAAAGTTCAAAAGTACCTTGAATACTTACATTATTTTATACTCTTCAGTATTATGCACATGTGTGGCTCTAATTGAGACTCTCCTACATGTACCCTGCTTCTTATATTGTTCACATTTGAACTTTACTATTCATTAGATATCTAGTTACCTACACTTGTACACTGACATTTAAATTTAAGAATACATGAAGTCTGAAATGCACATACCTGTCAAGTTCTAAGTTACTGCACTTTCTCATTTTTAGTGAGACTTCAAGTGTTTAAAATATATTGTTAGAGGGAAACATTTTATTCTTAGATGTTCTGAAAGTTTGCAATTAGTTCGACCAAAACTCAAATACTAAAACAAATAAGCATATATATCAAATTAATAATATATCATCTTGAATCCTACCTTTATAATGTAAAATCTCATTTAGGAATAGTTAGAGGACATAGGTAGACAGAGGATTTGTAAGTAAAAACATTAGGAAGGGTCAGGAACTGGTAGCTACAGAGGACCAATAGAGGGGAGGGGGATACAAAACCTTATAAAATACTTAGGGCTTCCATCATTAGGACCCTCTCATTGTAAATGAATAAAGCTACCCCTTTCACTTTCCCTGATGATATTCCTTTTGTCTTTCTAAGATTTTCAGTTCTTTGTTCATCACAGTGAATAAGTTCAATCATCTCATAGTTAGCCATCATCATCCTTGTCACACGTTTCTATTCTCAGGTCCAATAAAAAAATGTACATGAACATTTTAAGTTAAAAATCCTGAAGCTTGATAGGCATTTTCCCCTTCATAAATCAATAAAATGTATGGAAAAGGATAAAAAAAATATTTTCATGGAAACTAACAGATCCATTTCTAAAGTACTACATAAAATGAGGTTTGTAAAGCATTAATCATGAAATTGTTTCGATAAGTATCACCAAAAGCCCCATGTAATAAAGGCTTCAACATTACCCTATGGTGCTATGAGGAGGGCTTTGTTTAGTGACAGAACTCAAGTACCCAAGGACTGGACGTTCTTTTCATTGCTTCCCAACATCTATGAAGTAATCAGCTTGGTTTGCAATGTGATCCCATCATGATATGCAGCTTCACTCTAAGGCTTAAAGAAACTGCCTTATTGAACACCAACTTGAACTTTTGGAATTGTGATACAAAATACTTTTTATTGTTTTTTGTTTTTGTTTTTGTTTTCTCTTTTAAGTTGATCATCTCAGATAAATTATTACAATGATAAAAAACTAACTTAGAGTGATAGTAAAGTTGAACTGAGGGAGAAGAAAGAAGCATAAGGTTTTTATTAGAACCTTGGAGGTAAGTAGCATAATCAGAGTTATAAAATCAATGATTGCTTCTATGGCCCAAAGGAAAATTGGGCAAAGGCTGTAATTAAACTTTGTTGGATTGGCATTAAATATGAAGTCTCGAGAATCTGAAAAAAAATGAATATAAAATAAATATTCAGTTTTATATGAAATTAATTACCAGTAAATTAGGTAAAAAGCTTTCAAACTATGATTTTAATGTCTTGTATTTAGAGATATTATACTCATTTATATCCCTTAGTCTTTGTCTTAGTTTGCTTTCTTGGCTGCTATAGTTATCGTATACAACTACACCAAAAGAAACTTGGGGAAGAATGTATTTATTTGGATTATAAGTCATGATCACAGCCCACCATGAAGAGAAGTCAGGATAGAAAATCAAAGCAGGAATCTGAAGGCAAGAACTGAAACAGAGATAATGGAGGAATGGTGCTTACTGGCTTGTTCAGCCATCTTTTCTATACAACCCAAGACCAAAATCCCAGTGTTGGTACAGTAGGATGTGTAATTCCCACATTAATCATTAATCAAAATGCTTCAAACTTACTTACAGAAAACCCTTTCATAGAAGTTTTCTCTTTCTAGATGAACATAGATTGTGTCAAGTCGACAAAAATCTGACACAGCCATCAAAAAATTGGGTGATTGTTGAGGTAATTTTCTTGTTCCCTCATACAAGCTTCCTAAATAGACTTATCTAAGGAACAGTTGGTTAAAAAATTCAATTATAGTTTCAGTTCCAACATATGGATTCCTTAGAAGCTATTACTAATACCCATATTTAAAAACAATGTACTGTGTACAGGAAATTTCAACATGTTCCATATGTATGAGTTTGATTTAACATTAAGGGATATACACTTCTGATGGCTGAAGTCTTTGAGGTATATTCATGCTCTAGTTCTCTTTCCAGAAATTCTGTGTAGAAATTTCATTATAAAGAGACATTAAATAGTATTCCTGTACCTAGGAATCAAGAGACAAGGAACAACCTTGAAGTATACTGAGAGTTTCTCTATACCCAATCCCAACCACAACTAAGCAGGGTCTTACCACAACTACAGGAAAAGTCTTCCTACCACTTGGGTAGCCTCTATACTTTTTTATTCACACAAACAGAAAAAAATCAAAGAAATATTTGGGGGCAACATAGTCTATGGAAATGGGCCTATAAAAGATTGGCAATTAGTCAGTATATAATAGAAAACATCCTCTCACCTACCTTTTACCAACAGATAAGATACATTGACTCATTACTAGAACTAGATATTGCAAAATCTCTGAAGAACAGTATTTAAGGAAGAGAGGAGAGAAAAACAAGAACTCAAAGGAATTTCAGGTCTATGGCACATCTAAATATATAATATATATATGTATATGTATATATATATACATATATATAACTATATTATATATGTATATATACACATATATAAATATATCTTCAACTCTGCCAGATTAGCAGCAATTTTATCTCACACATCTATTTAAAACTAATTCAAATTATCTATTGTAGGTTTGACATTAAACAAAAACATTCAAAGCATAACAGAATGTAAGAGTAAACCAGATCTTCAAGACAAAACATTCATTAGATCTCTTTCCTCCCTCTGGATAGTCTTGTGTATACCTCCTTTCTCTCTTTCCAATTCATTGATTCTTTGTTTTTTCATTAATTTTTATTTTCTAAGTCACACCCAGTTGATAATGGTACTTGTATGTGTTTTCAGGGCTAACCATTTGGTATTGAGTAACAGATTGTACACTTGTCCCTGGAGAAGACCATTTCTACCACTCTTGGACTCCACAGTTGCCTGCAATTCTTTATACAATGCTGAGACCTGGTGGATTTTTCCATGTCTACTTTGGCATGATTATTTGAATCATCTTGTTTGGCCAGACATCTTGTTGGTACTTTATTAGCTTTGCTCCTGACATTACCAGGAGTCATAACTAATTTCACATAAAACTCCATAATCTTTTGGGTCTCCATTCCTTTTCTACAACATCTCCCATGAGTACAAGAGTGTTTTGTGGATTTATCCTTTGGAACTAGGCTCAACAACTCTGCATTTTGATTGGTTGTGGTTTTCTGTAGTGCTCTCAGTTTGCTGTGATGAGGGACTTCCTGAATGAGAAATGAAAATTACTCTTTTATGTGGCTATGAAAACAAAAGTAAAGATTGCTGTTAAGGGTTATGTTAGTAAAAGTTTCAAGAAAAGTGCCCATGATCTATCAAAATTTATTTGTTCCTACAAACTTTATTAATGGAGACCAAACTACCCTTGTCTTCATAATAATGAGGTCATTTGATACAGTATCTAACAAGATGAAGTTTTATATCCGCCAAACTTTTCCTCACTTTTATTCTTAATTGTTTTCTATCTAGTAACCATACTCAGGTAGAACTATACCTACTGTTCCAGCCGTAGGAAAGAATAGCTTACAGATATAAGCAAGTGCCAAGATCATGTACTAACAGAAAGCAATGAAAGCCTTGATGATGGAGCAAAATGGGCACGATATGAAGCTAGCTAGGATGAAATTCATTGACTTTGAGTACTTTTCAAGTATGTGATCATAATTTGGGATTGAATGTTCTGTCAAAAGCATTTTAAATCATTCAGATTTTCTGACTGATTTCTGAGATAGTGGCTTCATGAAACATGGACTTGATATGAGGAAAATAAAGGTTTCAAAATTGCCTTACCATAGTGTAGGAGATGGATGCTAAATTTTAATGATTAATAAATATTAAAATTAATCCATCATGTGATATCTCATACCAGTTACTGAGAAAAAGGAAAGCTTAATACCTTATTAAAAGTCAATGTGAAAAATACTGTTTCAAGAGACCATTAGTATCTTTGAACAAAGTGATTGTTTAATAGAAGGCCACAGGTAGCATTGGAACACACAGCCATAGAACTGAGATTCAATGTGTCCATAGAGATGATGGAATCTTTGCAAAACAGAAGACAAGTAACCCTAGCAGTAAGGTACATATACTATCAGTTAAGGTAATTGGAGCCATAGTCAACTTTGACAATGACAAATTGCATATTGTGGTGTTTTCAAGGGGAAATAGATGAGAAATTGGATAGCTTATTTTACTTCATAAAGAAAATGATGAAGTAGAAGGAGAAGAACAAAGAAGGAAGGCATTGCAAACATGGACACTCACATGAGAGAGACAGAGTTGGGAATATCCATTTAATTGAAATATTGCCATCTTTTACTCAGTTTTGACATCCAAGACAGTACATGGATCTAGAATTCAATGATTTAAAGAGCAACTTAATCATGTACCACTACACCAAACATAAGACAAACCTATTCTTTTCCTGCTGAAAGGTGACTACTGACAGTTTTCAAGAGTTTTTAGCTATAGACTTTCAAACAATTTTTTTTAGAAAGAGTGATGTAATCTACTCATTGTTTATTCCCCTTTGTAAAAATATAATTAGACAAGAAACATACATACGATATACCTTCTTCTCATACCACCACTGCCACCAATACTGTAAATCAGAAGTACTTCTAGAATTGGTTGCAGAGTTTGATGTTACTGTCAAATGTCTGTGTGATTCAGAGATGGTACTCACTGTCTTAGTCCCATTCAATTCACTTGTCTGGCTGGGAAGTAACAGATGGATCATGAAAACTGACATTGGATTACCATAAATTTAAGGAAGTCATAGCTCTAAGTGAAGCTGATATGCCAGATACAGTATCTTTACTGGAGCATAGCCACATAGCTTCTGGCACTTGTTTTCAGTCTATCATCTTGTAGCATATCTTTGTCTTGTTCATCATCAGTAGACTTATGAAAAGAGTTCAACTTCACCCGTCAAGGAGAGCATTATATATTAATTGTCTTTTCCTCAAGGCTATGCTAACTTTCCAGTTTTCTGTCAAATATTGTACATGGGAACTTACATTTCCTTGACAATCTGTAAAAACATCTCACTTGTCCATTATATTGATATAGTGGTAGTGAATGTGAAGTTGAAAATAATCTGACTGTCCTACTACAATAAATACCTGTCATTGTATGGGAGATACAAACCATAAAAGGGAGGGGTTCTTCCATAAAACCGAGTTCTTTACAGACTAAGTATTTTAGGGTCTATAAGAATGCATATGCTACTTAAGAGATGAAACTACTCTTCTACCACTAAGAAAATATTACAGGTTTTGACCAATAGCTTCATTATTTGAGGAGGCTTTATATTATGCCTAGTCATATTGTGGCTGACAACCATGAAATGACCCCTGAAAGTAAATATATGTTATATGAATATCAAAGCAAAATAATGCTTCACAATAAATTCTCCCTAAGCAGATCCATTGGACCCGGTGTTGAGCAGGTCTCTAGACAGCAGGCATGATTACATGGGAGATTTCATATTTTTTTGATACTCACTTTACACCAGAGAGGAGCTATTACATTTAAACCAATCACTGAAAAGAGCTAAAAATAATAGAACAAAAATTGTTTCATTTAAATACATTACAGAAATAAAATAGCTAATTCATACATAGGAATAAAGTATTCATATTTATCAGTGAAAATTGATTGCATACAATATAATATGAAAAATGTATTAATGAAAATATTGCCCTTCAAAATAAAGATCCTCTGTAAATAGTAGAAAAATCAATTCATATAGAAGGGAAAGAAAATAATAGGCAAACTTGTTGCTGGATACTAGAACCTAAAATTAATGATCAACAATTAAGTATAATTCATTTTTAATACATGTATCAGACAGCTTAGAATAAGCTGTAATTCTTTGGAAGCTAGAGATTCCAAAATCTGTAGCCTTTATAGGCACTTGCACTTATTTACACATATGCATGAGCATGAGCATGTACATACACACACACACACACACACACACACACACACACACACACACACACGTGTGTGTGCTTGCGCTTAAAAATCAAATCAATCTCAGTAGGGAGATGATGGTGCATGCCTTTAATCCCTGCACTCAGGAGGAAGAAGCAGATGGATCTCTGAGCTTAAGGCCAGCCTGGTCCTTGATGATGGATAACCAAATGATACTGAACACACACTTCTACCTACACAGCAAAATCTTCAGAAGAGTAGAAACAAGTTGAAACACACACATATATTTTACAAAGAGAAATATTTGAATTAAACTGAATTCAAAAGGCATCTATCAGGAAGAGAAAAATGAAAGTTTCCTAACGCTAAATTCTTTTGTTCAAAAATGACCATATCAATGTAAAACAAAAAGCTATAGAACAAGGATTTGTACTCTTAAATAAGTGAAATATTCATTTCCAGAAAACAACATACCATATTTCTGGTAACTCCATGCCCAACAAAAATTAAAACCACATATGATTACCAATGAATAAGTATACTTTTTAAGAAATCATTGTTACTGTAGCCAATAACATAATATATATATATAATATATTCATATATATTGTTATATATAATGATGAGTTATGCATATTATAGACAACCTACTTCTCATAATTCCTCCAACTCCTCTCAGATTACCCCTAACTCTAAGGCTATCCAACTTCATTTTGTCTGTCAGTCACTGTCTCTCTGTCCTTCACTCTATTTATCAGTCATTCTACCTCTCTGTCTATGTGTCTGTCTGTATACCATTCTCTCTCTTTTCTGATTCAGTCCAGTTTATTTTGGATGGCTACTAATGGTTATGGGGACTGTCTTGGTATGACTGATATTCCAAGCATCACACTACTAAAGAAAACTGACTTTCTCTACCAGCAGCAATCAAATTACAGTCACACCTGAGCAAGAAGTAGTATTTAGTGTCTTTCTCTCTTCTTCCATGTTAAGAATTCTTGTTAAAATTTGTGCAGGTCTTGTCCATGTTGTTACAATTGTTGTGGGATCATATACATTTCTGTCTTGTGTCTTGAAAATATTTTTGGTCAAAGGCTTCTATCTCCTTTGGCTCTTATAATCTTTCTACAATCTCTTTCATATAAAATTTTGAGCCTGGAAAGAAGGAATATGATATAGACATCACATTCAAGGCTGAACATTCTGAGGTCTCTTATTCTCTGCAATTTGACCAATTGTGAGTCTCTGTGTTAATTTCAGTCTACTGCAAGAATAATTTTCTCTGGTGAGAGTTGAGCAATGCATTGATCTATGGATATAGCACTAAGTTACAAATGGTTTTCAATAATAATAATAATAATAATAATAATAATAATAATAATAATAATAATACAATAATAATGTTTTTCCATAAAATCCATGACCTATCTAGCAACAGGATTTTAGCCTTGTTCATAGTGTCAGGCATGGATTCCATCATGGAGCATTCATTAAATCCAACAAAAAGTGCCTGGTTATTTCCATAATATTTATGACTCTTTTACATGAGTGAGCATATGTTACCTGGGAGAATATTACTGTAGCTCACAGGGTTCATAGAAAGGTGAAATTATTACTTTCTCTCTCAGGAATATGTGTGTGTAGAACCTTCTAGAACTCTGAATGTTAGCCAGTATGGATGACGCCTCCAATTAATGGGAACCAAGAGCACTGATAATAGCCTATTGGTTTGCAGCCTCAAAGTAGGTAACGTACTTGTGCTGTCTAGTTCCTTGTCAACTTGCCAAAAGTTAGGGTCATCTGATAAGAGGGAACCTCAATTGACAAAATGCCTCCAATTAGATTTGATCTTTGTGATCACTTTTTTGATAATGATTACCATAAGAGGGCCCAACCCACTGTGGGTCATGCTGCCCACGGGTATTTGGTCCTGTGTTGTATTAGGAAGAGCAGAGCAAGATATTTGAAGCAAATCAGTAAACTGGTATTCCTCTGACACCTTCAGTTCCTGCCTTGAGGTCCTGGCATGTTTCTTTTATCACCACCACCACCACCACCACCACCACCACCACCATCATCATCATTATCTAATTTTTTTTACAGTCAAGTTGTTATCCCTTTCCTAGTCCACCTCTGACTGTTTCTCATCTCATTCCTCCTCCTGTGTCTCCAAGAGGATTCCCAACCCCCACAGCACCACCCCACTAAAACTCCCACTCCCTGGGACCTCAAGTCTCCCAAGGATTAGATGCTTATTCTCTCACTGAGGCCAGACCTGGCAGTCTTCTGCTGTATATGTGTCAGGAGCCTTGTATCAGTTAGTGTATGCTTCCTGGTTGGTGTTCCAGTGTCTGAGAGATCTCAGAGGTCCAGGTTATTTGAGACTGCTGGTCTTCTTAAGGGGTCGCCCTCCTCCTCAGCCTCTTCCAACTTTTCCCTTATTCAACCACCAGTGTCCCTGGCTTCTGTCTATTTGTTGGGTATAAGTATCTGCATCTGATTATTTCAGCTGTTTGTTATGTTTCTCAGAGGACAGCCAAGATAGGTTCCTGTCTATAAGCACACCATAGCATCAGTAATAGTGTCAGGCCTTGCAACCTCCTCTTGAGCTAGATTCCAATTTGGGCAGGTCACTGAACCTCCTTTCCCTCAGACTCTTCTCTATTTTTGTCCCTGCAGTTATTTTAGACAGGTCCATCTCCAGTAGAAAGACAGGGCATCAAGTGGAGGGATGAGGTTGCCATCCCATAGTCAAAAACTCTGACCCTGCCATGTTTTTTCATGATAGACTACAACTGTAAGTTGAAATAAATCCTTTCAACTCAACTTGCTTTTGGTCATTGTATTTATCACAACAATAGAGTCCTGTATGAGATACCATGCCTAGTTTTAGGGATTTATTTGGTAGTGCATGGTATTTTGTCAAGTCTTTGGTACCCCTATTATAAGTAATTTAAATTCTTTTTATATATTTATATGAACATATTTCAGGAAGCTTCTATGTTAATGTTTCCATATGTTTTATTTTAAAGCTTTTAGTTCACCATTGTTCTACCCACTCCTCTTTCTTTTGCTCCCACGTTCCTCTTCTCCATAATGCATCCTTTACATTGTCCTCCCATTCAACATTCTGTCTAATCCTTCTTCCTCTTCCAAACTTAAAAGTTCTTACCCACTATCATTATATTCAACATTTCAAAATTATATACGTACATATATATATGTAATCATCAAACATTTGAAATAACCTGATCATCTGTGACACATCTATAACAATACCAATATGCCAAACTATAAAATATTTTCTCAGTGCTGATGTGGAATGATTTCTCATAGATATTTATAGAAGAACAAAATAGAGATTATCACACTAGTGATTTCTCATGTATATAAAAGGAGATAAATATGTATTCATATTGATGTATTTACCATAAAATTATATAGAATATGTTTTTCTTAGCTAGCAAAAGAAGTCATAGTTGATGCATAGTTATACTAGCTTGTATGTAAAGAATTGTTTACAAACTCTCAAATAAAAGTATAAATGAAAAGAAAGCAGTTACTGTACATGTATTTATATACAATCATAAGTTTTCTTGTAAAAGGGTTTACAATAAACCTCAAACAAAGTAATTATTACATTACTGGGGGTAAAACAGTGGAAAATAATGACATTTCACTATATCTTTTTCCACATTTTGGGTTTAGTATAAGATACAGGTAGCATGTTTCCTATGATTTGACTCCAAGTCCTGACTAAAGATTTTGATTAGTGTCTTTCTTTTGTGTAATTGATCAACCTAAAAAAATCAGTTGAAACTGTTCCTTATCATTGACTTTGACAGAAAAAGCTGGAAATCATATACATGACTAGTACTGTTATAAGACATATTAAATATATTAAATACTCTAATATTCAATTCTACGCCAATTTGAA
>JADRCD010079101.1:0-11230 GCA_019843815.1 Montemys delectorum | reverse complement strand
GAGGTTGAATTACCCGACAGGCTAGTTAGGTAAACTGCTGGGTCTTAAGTGGAACAATAATGGAGTGGACATGTCAGAATTGAAAAATGTTCATTATGTCATTTGTGCTGGACTCCCAGAAACAATGTATTGTATTAAAGTTTTGTTGAGATTAGGAGGGAGAGAATTTTCCTCAAGTATGAGCTGTTTTGGAAAGATTCTTATTGGAGTGTTCATTCCAGATCCTGGGATAGTGTGATGGTTTGTAGATGCTTGGCCTGGGGAGTGGCACTAGTAGAGGGTATGGCCCTGTTTAAGCAGGTGTGGCCTTGTTGGAGTAGGTGTGTTAGTGTGGGTGTGGACTTTAAGATCATCATCTTACCTCCCTGCAAGCAAGTATTCTGTTAGCAGCCTTCAGATGAAGATGTAGAACTCTGAGCTTCTCCTGCACCATGCCTGCATGGATGCTGCCATGTTCCTGCCTTGATGATAATGGACTGAACCTCTGAACCTGTAAGCCAGCCTCAATTAAATATTATCCTTATAGAGTTGCCTTGGTCATGGTGTCTGCTCACAGTAGTAAAACCCTAACTAAAATAAGCAGAATCTTGATTTCTCTGATACAAAATCAATGTTCTCAGTATGACCTTTTTCATCACACTCAGACAACTATGATCTTACCACAACTAGCTTCTCAGTTTGTAATAACTGTATCTAGAAATGTGGCTTTTGCATAAAGCACATTCCTTTGGTTGGAAGTTTATTATGGGAATGAAAGTGGCATGTCACAATACTACTTTGTGGATCCAAATGTAGGTCAAAGAGGACATGATGTTATCAGGAAACATGCCCACAACACCGATATAACACATCAGTTTTGTTATTGACCAGTAAAGAAATATTTCTGCCTAGAGAACTAGGATTTGTTTTTAAAATCAAGACATTGGTTCATCCAACACATCATCACATTTTTTTTCCTAAAATCCCTAAAATGATCTCCCATCATATCTCCTGGATTGATATGATATTACTCATCATAGTGTATCTTATATATAGTCATAGTTTGTCCAGGCACAAAATGAATTGACATTGAAAATTTATCAGCAGTATATTAACAAACCATGTCAATATGGAGATATTTTTTTTAATAAAGTAACCTGCCATATTCATTATTTTGTTTCAGTTTCAGAAATAAATCTTTTCTTTTTTGATAGCCAATTTGGGGAAACTGTCTACATATTGATATTAGTGTACTATTATGCTTTTACACAGTTAAAAATTATATATTATATATATGTATGATAGATACACATATATCATATATATGAATACATATATATAATATATATGGATATATGAATTAAAAAAAAACAAGCATGAAGAATTCTAGTTTAAAGACTGGGGAATGGTTTTTCAGCCATTGGAACTTTTTCTGGCAAGTGAAATCATACTCAGAATATATAAAATTGCTAATAGAGGGCTCCAAAGGAGCCTTGACCTATTTTTGTTTGCGCTCGTTTTATACATAGGGAACTGATGCTATTGTAGGAAGGGTGATATGCCCAGAATAGAACAGCTGGACTAGTGACAGATCTAATATTAAAAGATAGATTATTTGACTCCTAGTCTAGTGCCATTTTACTCTCCCATTCACTGTTCCTGAAATGAAAAGGAAGCACAATCTGACACAGCTATTAAATGATTCCTGAAAGACACCCATTGACAATTCTGACTAGAAAATCCCCACTGAATGTTTCAATTGCTTCTTTGGTACAAAGAAAATGAAACAGACCTAAAGGGCAGTAGGGGAATATCACTTTTTGCTGCTAGAAATTTCTACCAATGCACACTACAACAGTTTGCTTCCTGACTATCTAACCAATTGCATCAAACAGACAATTTCAGTGCTATATTTAGGCAATTATGCCCATGCTTTCTGAAATGTAGCTTGACTGTCCTAGAATTCTCTTTGCAGACCAGGCTAGCATTGACCTGCCTCAGCCTCCTGAGTGCTGGGATTAAAGGTACTTTTCACCACCACCCGCTATGATACTAGAATTCTTACCCAAGAGATTAAGAAGGCTTGTGGAAGACATAGTAATAGTTTCTGTAGGGCTGTTTAGGATTGACTGTAAGTTATGGATAAACATAGTAAGAGAGAAGACATTCAAGATAAAGAAGTCACCAGATAACTGTCCAGTTTTGAACATTTACCTCTGCAATGTATTCTTCACAGTAATCCTATGAAATAATGGAAATCCTTATAATCGTTATCCTCATTTTATTTTATTTTAGCTTTGGCAGGCCTAGAAACTTCTATGTAGATCAGCTTGGCCTTAATCTCACACATCTCCACCTGGCTCTGCCTCCAGAATTCTGGGTTTAAAGGCATGGACTGTGCCTGGCTTTTAGCTTCATTTTAATGTGCAATCGTGTGTGTGTGTGTGTGTGTGTGTGTGTGTGTGTGTGTGTGTGTGTTGTGTATGTGTGTATGCCTAATGTTGTTTTGATGGAGCATATATGCCACTGTGTAATTGTTGAGATCAGAGGATAACTTTATAGAGTTGGTTCTCTGCTTCTACCTGTGTGTGGATTAGGGGAGCTGAAATCTGGTAGGCTAGCTTTTATGTGTTGAGTCATCTTGCTAGCTCTTATTTTATAGATAAGAAATGAAAACTAAAAATATATTATTCATCGAAAACTTCATAGCTTAAAAGTACCAGAATCTGAAAGCTACATAGTCTACATTTTATCCATTTTATAGGCATATAGAATAGCCAAAGATTATCCTCCCCCTATTCGTATATTGAAGCTGTAACCTCTAAGATAGTATTTTATGTTGAAGCTTTTAGGAGATCATTTATATAAAACCATAATGATAAGAGCCACCATGATGGGACTGGAAGTCTTGTAGACAGAGACTTCAGGAAAATCACTTTATCCACCATGTGATGACATAGTGAGATGAAAACTATTACAAGGTAGGAGGCCAGTCCTTACTGTGTACTATAATCTTAAATGTTCTGTCTCTAGAATGTAAGGAAAGACATTTTCAGTTTAAGTTAGTCAAACTTTGGAAGTATGTTAGACCAACTTGGATAGGCTAAGGAAAAGATGAACTTGCTAAGGTCTACTAAAGTGCTTTGTTGGAGGATTTGAATGCTATGTTAAGAATTTTGGATTTTGTTCGGTGGCTCCTCAACACCTACTAAAGGTTTTTGAGTCAAAGAAATTCAATTTGGTCTGATGTTACTATTTGGTCCACTCTATGTAAGAAACCAATAGAGAACAATTGTAATACAGCCACATATATAGAAAACCCAGTACCAACGTGAGTGGTAGATAATGAATTCAGTTGGTAGTGAAAACAATATGCCCACTAGATTATGAAGGGAAAAGTTTTGCCAAGTAAAATCAACTTTGGGGCTAAATGTGTCTGCAAAAGGAAGAGAGTAGGGGTCCAGAATTATTAGAGAAGGAAATGACATGTAGAATGCACAAAAGGAGTAGGGAGTGGCATTTCATTTGTAGGACATGGTTCCATCTCATTGGAAGAGACTGAGGTGTCAAGAAAGATAGTGGGAAATAGGTTGCAAATGCTACATAATGAATTGTCTTGAGGTTGAGATAAGGATGCAGTTTCAGAATGACATGATTATGTCACCTTTCATAAAGGGGAGAGGTGACAGGTAGTCATAGCACTTGAGCTCTGTGTGTTTCTTTAGATGCTAACTAATATTCTCTGTGTGTACTCAGGATTCCTTTGGTTGAGTAATCTCTCACTTTAAAGAGCTTATAGTCTTACTATTGAAAAGAGTTGGCGAGGGGGCAATCTTAGGATGTGCCAGAGACTTGGGATGGGGGGAGGCCTAGGGTGTCTATAGGCATCACTCCTAGTTGAAACTCCTAGTAGTGGGGGCTATGGATGCTGAACTGGCTACTTCCTATATCCAGACAGGACTACCAGTGGAGGGATAAGGACAGCAACCCACCCCAAAAACCTTTGACCTAAAATGTGTCCTGCCTACAAGATATAGAGGGACATGATTGAGCAGAGTTGGAGGGAATGGCTAATTAATAACTGTCCCCAAATGAGACCCACTATTAATGATACTCTGTTATTCTTGCAGACAGGAACCCAGGATAACTGTTCTCTGAGAAGCTCTACCCAGCAGCCAATGGAAAGAGATGCAGAGACCCACATCTCCACATTAGATGGAGCTAGGAGAGTCTTATGGAAGAGCTGGAGGAATGATTGAGGGACCCAAAGAGAACAGGGACTCCACAAGAAGACCAACAGAGTCAATGAACCTGGACCCTTGAGGGCTCCCAGAGATTGAACCACTAACCAAAGAATGAGCATGGATTGGACTTAGCCACCTCACACATCGGGTACATATATAGCTGATGTGCAGCACAATCTTTATGAGTCCCCCAACAACTGGAGCAGGGCTGTCCCTCAATCTGTTGCCTGCCTGTAGAGTTTCCCCTAACTGAGCTGCCTTGTCTGGCCTCAGTGGGAGAGGATGTGCCAAGTCCTGCAGTGACTTGATATACCAAAGTTTGTGGGGGTGAAAGGGTAGGGAATATCTTTGTGAGTGGATACTAGAAAGAGAGAGGGAATTGTTATTGGCATGTAAAGTGAATAAATTAATTAAAAAGAAAAGAATCTTTTAAATTATGATAAACATTATATGAACATCATATATAGAAACATGAGTGGTGTGCTTAAAGCCGTGCACAAGGTGAGGGCCAAGAGCAGAGATAATAACTGTTTTTTTTTTTTTTGGTTTTTCAAGACAGGGTTTCTCTGTGTAGCCCTGGCTGTCTTGGCACTCACTCTGTAGACCAGGCTGGCCTCGAACTCAGAGATCCACCTGCCTCTGCCTCCCAAGTGCTGGGATTAAAGGCGTGCGCCCAGCTGATAATAACTGGTTTGACCAACAGATACAAAGTCTAATACTCTGAAAGCACAAATGGATAGCAATATCCTCTGAATTAGGAGGACAAAATTTAAGGATAGGTGGGTGCTAGGGAACATCAGCTGGAGAGTTCTAGACTGAATTTTTAAAATCATGGATGAGATTTTATTATGACAAATATAAGCATTTATTAATTTATTTGAAATTTAAAGATGTGAAAATTTCTCATTTTGTTCTTTTCTGAGGGGCAAATAGATGGGTGATAGATAATGTGTTACATGTAGACTGTGTATCTTTGGTAAATTTTAGAGCTGGGAGTTCTTAATCAGTTTATCTACTTTTTGTTGAACTTTAATTGAAATAAGTACCTCTGTTTTCATAGGGGCCTTAGTTTTCTTTAGTAAGTGAACTACCTTAGAGCTTCTGAGATTCAGAAGTTTTTTATTGAAAGCAAGGATATCGCAACTTCACCTAGTAGCCATCAACACAATGTCCTTAGAAATCAGTTGGCATTACTATGTAGAAATCACAAGACAAAAGTCTAGGCATTTAGATTATTTGACTCCTGTTTTAGGTTTGACTGCTAAAACATTTTTATAAGGAACATGTACTTTTTAGAGGTCAAACACTATGGGCATCTGTAATGGAAGGAAAACAAAGGAAGGATGATACAATCAAATGTAGCTTTTTGGAAGAGATGGGATACGCAGGCAATGAGGGAGATGAGCAACTAGAGAAGATGTTGGCTGCCACAAAACACAAGGTGGGCCCTGAGAAGGTGTAGTGGTCGATGTTTAAGTTTCATTTGGTTGCTGTGACAAGAACTAGGACTATATGCTACTAAGGGAAGAGAAAGTTTTCTTGCATATGACAAGTCACAGAAAATTACTGGAGAGAGTCAGGACAAGGACTCAAGCAGGAATTTAAAGAAGAAGCAATGGAGGATTGTCCCCTGCAAAGAGGCCTAGGGTGTCAGGATCCATTTTTTAAACTGGTGGGTGTGGCCGAACCAGATATTTACAGTTCAGATGTTGAGAGAGAACTGTAAACATCTGTGTCTAAGACCTGAAATTTTGATCATGGCAATGGAAACTGATTCTGGGAAAGACAACTCCTAAGCAGCAACACTGACATGGTGGGGCTGGTGACTATCACAGGTATGCATGTGTTCTCATTCCACACACAACATATACAAGGTCACATACAATCAAGTAAAAGGAGCCAGGGTTTATGGTATATTGGGCTAATTAGGGAGGGGATTATGACTAGGGTTCAGATGCAGTTCAACAGAAGGGACCAGGTTTGCAGAGCTGATGGACGGCCTGTATCCAGAAATCTCTGGGAGCAGTGGATGTGGAAACACATGTGTACCTGTGTGGATTTCTGCACCTGGGAAGTGGGAGGTGGTTCACGGAGTCCTTTAAGAAAGTCCTGTTGAAGAAGGGACAGGAATGGAACCCCCCTCTTGACAATGACCTAACCATGAAGAACCTTGGTGTCCAGGCAACCCAATGTCTAGAGCAAGGCCTGCAGGCTCACTTGTCAGAGACACTAGAGAGGGCAAGGTGTTCTCTTGTTGTCTTCAGACTCCTCGAGGATCAGGCCTCAAGAAAGACAGCAGGGAAGGCCATGGTGGTGTCTGGAGGCTCAGGGTTCACTCCTGCCTTCAATTTTCTCAAAAGGGAGAAATCTTAACCAATGGCCGCCAAGACCAGGACAGCAGAGGCCAGGGTGAGAAGGCTTCTGCCCCACAGGATCTGAGGAAGCCCTGGAGAGAGTCACACATCAGCACAGAGACTGTGGTGAAGCTGGTCAACACACTGGTGACTTCTCTGCAGGAAAGGGACCCCTTCTTTGTCCCTGTCTTTCTGCCCACATACCGAAGAATTGTCACCCCTACAGGAACTGGACCTGATGTTCCTGAGGTATGCATTCTTCGGGCCTTATTCTGAAGAGGGGGAACAAGTAAAGAGCACCCTCTGTAGCTTCCTGGATACATGGATGGTGAAGAACCCTGAGGACTTTTGTGAGCCTACAGACCTGTTCCCTCTGAAATACCTTAAGGTCTACTTGAGTGTGTACAGGCCACACTCAGATCTTATTGTCCCTGTCAATAGGATCCTTACACAGATGCCGGAAGAACAGGCCAAGGATTCACAGGCTAAGGATGAGGAAGACTCAGATCTGGGGAGACACACATCCTCAGATCCAGAGATTCAGTGGGTGTGAATTCGCAGGGACATCAGCCATTCTTGAACTAGAACCAACTTGTATACCAGAGCTGGGGAGCACAAAATCCACAGAACGTTCTGGGATGCATGCAGAGCTGCAGCCACATGTGGCAGCAGCTGTCCACCCAGCACACCTGAGAGCAGCTGTGGAACCCCTGTCTCAGCATGTGTGTAGATACAGTGTATCTCTCAGTTACCTCCAGCTTGCTGCAGTGGGCCTCCCTGTTTAGAGAATGGCTCTGTCTCCTCTGGTCATCAATTTGAGTCTCTCCTATATCTGAACTGCTGCTCCTGCCCCTCAGGATCAGCCCCTGATTTCAGTCCAGCAGCAGTTCCAGCCCCACAGCC
The DNA here is from genome assembly GCA_019843815.1 of Montemys delectorum. NCBI lineage: Eukaryota > Metazoa > Chordata > Mammalia > Rodentia > Muridae > Montemys > Montemys delectorum. Next base: position 3,750 of record JADRCD010079101.1, on the reverse strand, counting down.
AGCCTTCCCTTTCCCTGAGAAATAGCCTTTTTACTCTTTCTGATTTTTTTCAGTGTTGTGTTTAAGTGTTGGTTTTAATAAATTGTGTTTGTTTTACATTGTTAAAAAAAATGTAGCTTTTTTCTTGTTTTTTTGTTTTGTTTTTTTTGTTTGTTTGTTTGTTTTTTGAGACAGGGTTTCTCTGTGTAGTCCTGGCTGTCCTGGCACTCACTCTGTAGACCAGGCTAGCCTCAAACTCAGAAATCTGCCTGCCTCTGCCTCCCAAGTGCTGGGATTAAAGGCATGCACCACCACCACCCAGCAGCTGTTTTCATCTTACAGCCTACATCTATTCATTTCTTTATTTGCCCACATTATAAGTTGTTCCTTTAGTCTATAGTAATTTAGTAAGGTGTATAGAAACCTCAGATAAAAAACATCCTGTATTTCATCATTCTTAGTTACTTTGCTATTGTTGTGGAAGACACCATGACCAAGGTAGCTTGACTGTGGCTTGCTTAATGTTCCAGAGATTAATTAGTACATGACAATCATGACAGGGAGCAAGGCTGCAGACAGCCAGGAAGGCATGGTGCTGAAGCAGTAGCTGAGAGTTACATCTCATCCACAAACCTGAGGCAGAGAGGGAGACTGAACCCACCATGGGCTTTTGAAACTTCAAAGTGTACCCCCAGTGATGCATCTCCTCTAACAAGGCCACACCTCTTAATCCTTCCCCAAACAGTTCCATCAGGTAGGGATAAAGCATTCAAATATATGAGACTATGAGAGACATTCTCGTGTAAACCACCACATTGTCCTTAGGCTTACAGTTAGAGGTATGTATTCCTTTTATAGGATTAGAAGTCATAAGACTCCTATAATTTGAAAAGAAGGATATCTTTGTGGCTTGGAATGGCTGATACTGCTTTGAAGGGCATGTGCTGAGCCTAGAGGAAGGGGTAGAAGTAGATAAATGTGAGAAATAAAATGAAGACCATAGTTTAAGTAAATATGCAAAGGGAAGCCTGAACATGGCATTTTAGGGAACAATGAAGATACTCCAGTGGCCCTAGTAAAGGATTTGTGTGAAATGATGAGAGATGACTTTTCAGAAAGCTGATTACAGAGCCTTATATGACATGCTAAGGAGATTGGACTCCATCCCCGAGGCAGCAGGGAGCCATAATAACGAGGTTTAGCACCTTATCCCGAAGATATTAAACTCAAAATTAATTGCATCTTTATATATGTATCATATCACAGAGCACCAAGGGCTAGTATTTAATGTCTCAGTATAAGTTGAAGATCTTGAATCAAAAAGTACAGAGGATTGAACTAGATGGAAAAGGGAATGGAAAAAAAGCATCATTAATATTCCTACACTGTCATAGTCACAGTTGCACTTCATTTCTTTGTTCTATTCTTAATCTACTTTAAATATTTTAAACATTAACTACACTATGTAAAAGATTCTAATGAAAAGTTAGGACCATTGTGCACTTGGTGTCAAATTTTCCAGCAAGATATGCTTCTCCTTTAAATGGATCAGTTAAGAGTGAATAGTGCCTTTAAATTGTCATGAAGATAACTATTACCAAGCTGAGGGCAAATTAGGTGAACAACTATTACTGAATATCAAATCCATACTACAGCATCCATTTCTTCTTCAAGTTTAGCAGAGCATTTGAATCTCAAGCAGAAATGGTTGATGTTCTGATGGGGAACCTAAACAATAATATGGCCAGACAACAGTAGAGGAAGGCTGTATCTACATTATGCTACTCTCTTTGTTTTGCGCAGGAGAAAATTGAGAACTTTGAGCCACCATCCAGGTGTTTCTGGCTATTTGTACTCGCAATGAAGAAATTTTCCATTCGTAATTCTCTTGTGGAATTTTTTCATGAACTTTTCAACATTGATACAGATGTATCATTGCCAAGAAACTGCTGAGAATTCACATTTTTCCCCCTCTCATTCCATCCTATTTTCTCTAAAATGCAGTTGTCTATGAGATAAGTGATGACATATGGTTCAAAGGGAAAGGTGCAAGCTTGCCCAGAACAACTCATTTTGTGGTCAGCTCACTGGGGATTTATACCACTCTAAGAAATAGCCTGCGCTCTCTGTGTGTCTGATTAGTAAAGCACAAAATATGATACTGTACTCCAGAAGTTTAAACATTCTCTACATCATAGTTACAAGAACTTTTGGCCTCTTACAAAACATTCACAATGCTTCTTGGACAACTGAGGCAAGAGGATGTCAAGTTCTATGCCTACTGGGGCTATAAAACAAGTTCAAGGTCACCCTGGTAATTCAGTGAGTCTTTGTCTCAAAATAAAACATGAAAAGAATGACTGCAGATGATATGGCTCAGTGCAATAATGCTTGTCTACTATGTGGGAGACCCCATGTTCAATCTTCAGTCCCAAAATTAAAACATAAGATGCTGGAGAGATGGCCCAGTAATCAAAAGCATTCATTTCTCTTGCAGAGGACCTGAGTTAAATTTCTAATACCCACATAGTGGCTCACACCCATCTGTAATTCCAGTACCAGGGAATCTGGTGCCTTCTTCTGTACTCTGTAAGCACTTGCATGCAGTAAACATAAGTACATGCAGACAAAACATTCGTACATGTAAAATAAGTTATGTCTAAAAACAAAAATTGCTGCTACCTGCACAGCTTTTGAATTGATACATTCTAGGCATTGGGAATTGTCTTAGTCAGGATTTATATTCCTGCACAAACATCATGACCAAGAGGCACATTGGGGAGGAAAGGGTTTATTCAGCTTACTTCCGCATTGCTGTTGATCATCAGAGGAAGTCAGGACTGGAACTCAAGCAGGTCAGGAAGCAGGAGCTGATGCAGAGACCATGGAGAGATGTTCCTTACTGGCTTGCTTCCCCTGGCTCGCTCAGCCTGCCCTCTTATAGAACTCAAGACTTCCAGCCCAGAGATGGCACTACCCACCAGCGGCCCTACCCCCTTGATCACTAATTGAGAAAATGCCTCAAAGCTGGATCTCCTGGAGGCACTTCCCCAACTGAAGCTCCCTTCTCTGTGATAACTCCAGCCAGTACAGGAATAAAAAAATACAAAACAAAAACAAAAACAGTCTCACACACACAGGAAAGTTGCCATCAGGTGAACTGTGGACTCCCAGAAACGAACCATGTTTATTATATACAGTAGAACAAGGAGGCAGGTTTGTAGTATATAGCTCATTGAGGAGGCAGATTACCTAATCTCAGTAGCAGGTCTCAATAGTAAGTGGTAGGAAGCCTCAGTCATGTGGAGAAGGAAGTTGTGGGTGATCCTTTCTACACATGCTATGAACATCTATTCTTGGAGCAGAGAAAAGCCTTGTTATTCCCATGGGTCTGAAGCATCAGGGTTCATACTCATGTCCTAGCTGTGCTCAAGTCAATAATGCACATACCCTCAGGACTTCATCCACTTGTCACATCTCCTAAAATAAATAATCAATGAACCCTTAGGTAAGACTCTTAGAAATCCCTAATTCCATAATTGCTGTCATTGGAACTAACTAGCAACTTACTGACACTGTTCATATGGTACAGGTGAAACTAAGCTCTGCACTTGGCTAATTTGAGTATATTGCTTTCTGTCTTCTGGGATAAATTACCAAAGGATAGAGATTATATCTCATATATCTTTATATTCCAAGGCAACACACAGACACATACACACAGACACATACACACACACATACACACACACACACACACACACACACACA
>JADRCD010079100.1:0-10267 GCA_019843815.1 Montemys delectorum | reverse complement strand
TTTCTGTATCCATTCCTCTGTTGAGGGACATCTGGGTTGTTTCCAGTTTCTGGCTATTATAAATAAGGCTGCTATGAACATGGTGGAGCATGTGTCCTTATTACATGTTGGAGCACCTTTTGGGTATATGCCCAGGAGTGGTATAGCTGGGTCCTCTGGTAGAACTATGTCCAATTTGCGGAGGAACCGCCACACTGATTTCCAGAGTGGTTGTACCAGTTTGCAATCCCACCAGCAATGAAGTAGTATTCCTCTTTCTCCACAACTTCTCCAGCATCTGCTGTCACCTGAGTCTTTTATCCTAGCCAATCTGACTGGTGTGAGGTGGAATCTCAGAGTTGTTTTGATTTGCATTTCCCTGATGACTAAGGATGTTGAACATTTCTATAGATGCTTCTCAGCCATTCAATGTTCATCAGTTGAAAATTCTTTGCTTAGCTCTGTACCCCATTTTTAATAGGGTTCTTTGGTTCTCTTCTTGAGTTCTTTGTATACATTGGATATTAGCCCTCTATCAGATATAGGGTTGGTAATGATCTGTTCTCAATTTGTTGGTTGCCGTTTTGTCCTATTGACAGTGTCTTTTGCCTTACAGAAGCTTTGCAACTTTATGAGGTCCCATTTGTCAATTCTTGATCTTAGAGCAGAAGCTATTGGGGTTCTCTTCAGGAAATTTTGCCCTGTGCCTATTTGCTCGAGGTTCTTCCCCACTTTCTTTTCTATTAGTTTCAATGTATCTGGTTTGATGTGGAGGTCCCTGATCCACTTGGACTTGAGCTTTGTACAAGAAGAAAGGAATGGATCGATTTGCATTTTTCTACATGTTGACCACCAGTTGAGCCAGCACCATCTTTTGAAAATGCTGCCTTTTTACTACTGTATGGTTTTAGCTCCTTTGACAAATATAAAGTGACCATAGATGCGTGGGTTCATTTCTGGGTCTTCAATTCTGTTCCATTGATCTACCTGCCTGTCACTGTACCAGTACCATACAGTTTTTTATCACAATTGCTCTGTAGTACAGCTTAAGATCCGAGATTGTGATTCCACCCAAGGTTCCTTTATTGTTGAGAATAGTTTTGGCTATCCTAGGTCTTTTGTTATTCCAGATGAATTTGCCAATTGCTCTTTCTAAGTCTGTGAAGAAATGAGTTGGAATTTTGATGGGGATTGCTTTGAATCTGTAGATTGCCTTCGGTAAGATGACCATTTTTACTATATTAATACTGCCAATCCATGAGCATGGGAGATCTTTCCATCTTCTGAGATCTTCTTCAATTTCCTTCTTCAGAGATTTGAAGTTCTTGTCAAACAGATCTTTTACTTGCTTAGTTAGAGTTACACCAAGGTATTTTATATTATTTGTAACTATTGTGAAGGATGTTGTTTCCCTAATTTCTTTCTCTGCCTGTTTATCCTTTGTGTAGAGGAAGGCCTCTGATTTGCTTGAGTTAATTTTATATCCAGCTACTTTGCTGAAGTTGTTTATCAGGTTTAGGAGCTCTCTGGTGGAATTTTTGGGGTCACTTAGGTATACTTATATCATCATCTCATCAGCAAATAATGATAATTTGACTTCTTCCTTTGCAATTCGTATCCCTTTGATCTCCTTTTGTTGCCTAATTGTTCTGGCTAAGACTTCAAGTACAATATTGAATAGGTAGGGAGGGAGTGGGCAGCCTTGTGTCATCCCTGATTTTAGTTGGATTGCTTCAAGTTTCTCTCCATTTAGTTTGATGTTGGCTACTGGTTTGCTGTATATTGCTTTTACTATGTTCAAGTATGGGCCTTGAATTCTTGATCTTTCCAAGACTTTTATCATGAAGGGATGTTGGATTTTGTCAAATGCTTTCTCAGCATCTAGTGATGCTAGCATCTTTTCTGATACAAGAAGATTTACATGGACTCTGTGATTGATAGAATTCATGGAAGTTTCTACTCTACAAAGGATTTGGGTGGTGAAACTCCAGGTTACTGTATACAGAAAAATGTTTATCATTAGAAAACTAGAAATGAGAAGAGTACCACTATAGATATTGCTTTTCAATTTTCTGGTTTTGACAGGCTATTCTTAGATGTCATTGTATTATGTGGCTTTTCTGGAAAGCCCTAAATGACCAAGCAATCAGTTAAGTTTGTTTTAGAAGTGATGGCCTGCTTGTCAGCACACTCCCTTGAATCACTGTCTTACTTTAGTTCAAGAGTAGTTAGTATACGTACACTTCCTAAATTTCCTCAAATTTCTACTCATACTTTTCAAGATCATTTTTCTATTGAAATTACTAAATATCCTTCTTTGGACACTTTGAAGAAGAAATATTTCCATTAATAGTGAATTTCAGACATGATTCTGCAACCTAGATCTATTTCCTGTACTTTGTAATTGCTTAGTTAAGCAAGTGCTAGGCCTTCATGGGTGTCCATGAAATCCACATTATAAACTTTACATGAGTAAACTAACCTCTTCCCCTGTCCAAGGTACATTGGAAAAGCAAGTGAACATACTTTTTCATTAGAAAATTTTCCTTACTTAGAAGATGACAATTTCAACACATTTATTGCTAGAGTCAACTTTGATCAATTTTTCTTTTCCTCCTTCGACGATCTCAAATCCATTAACAATGCAGAATCAATCCCTTCTTCCTCCTTTCCCTGCTCTACCTTGTATCCAAGTATTATTGTCTTTTGTTGAACTATTGTAGCAGCTTCGTAATAATGGTCTATTTGCCACACTGTACCACTATTTTCAACTCAGCAAACTAAGCTATACTTTTATAACACAAATCTGATGCCATATTCCCTTACTATAAGAATGTCTCAAATTTTGCATCTTAGTACACAAATCAGTCCTTAAAATGACCTATAAGATCCTACACTCTGACTTCCCAAGGTGTCAGTGTAGTTTCCTTTTCTCATGCCATGCCAGCTATATTGGATTCCATATTTATTTATCAATACCTTTTGCTTGGTCTTACCTTGGGGTGTCTTTGCCTTTCGTTGCCTTCCCTAAACAAAACCGATTCTACATATGCCCAATCCAGTATATATCTTGCTACCTCACACAATTCTTCTACACACTACCTTGAAAAGACATAACCTGTATCTCTGATTGACATTTCTAATTAATCTTTCTGCATTTCCTTGTGTCTTTTTCTCTGTATCTTTCTCTGTCTCTACCTCTTTTTCTTTCTCTCTTTATCTTTGTGTGTGTGTGTGTGTGTGTGTGTGTGTGTGTGTGTGTGTAAAACACTTTTTACATTAATTATGTGAAATATTCCACTTGTTTATTTGGTTTATAATCTAAAGATAACCATAGTAAATTCCTAGAGTATCTCTTATCTTTTACCCTCAATTTTCAGCCCACTCAATAGGCTGCTATGTGCAAAGTGTTTGATGGATTTGCTAGATGACCAGGCACTTTGACTCTTCTTCCTGTGCTTCAACCTTCATAGCATTGGAATTGTACTGACTAGAGAGATGAGGAATGAAAAATCAACAGACACATGTTCAGAAAAACTGGGGCTAGGTGGGCTGGGTGTTCTTATGGACATGTATCGCCAGCCTAAAAGTCATTAAATTATTATATACAAATAATTGAGGTGAGTTTATTACACATAGCTGAATGACTAGTCTATGTTCAGAGAAGTTTTGGGCTGTAGTCCTCTGATGAAAGGAAGCTCTGTTTGAAACATTCTGCATAAAGAGTCAGTATCCATACTTGAATCAGTAGAAGTCTTTGCCATTCCTCTGAGCCTGACTAGGGAAAGACGTCACTATTCCCATGGGTCTGAGGCATTCACATCCTTGACATGGCCATCCTGATATCAATGATATACATTCACACAAGACTTCACCCACTCCTCATATTCCTGAGGGCTCTGTCATTGTTCCTCTTGAAATCAGTTTTTCTGACTGATGATGTAATAAGAAGACTGTGGTATCATGTGGATTTTACTGGCCATTTAGAGCCTCAGCACCAACTATGGTTTCCCCATGGTAGCAGATATTTTGCAGTAGTCAGACGACTCATACAGACACAGCTCAAGCTAGCTCTAACCTATTATATCCTTTCCTCAAGAATTTTACAGGGCAGGTAAGGCAAGTCCAAGGATCCATGACAATGACTGACTACAATAAATGATAGAGTGCCACTCCTGTATAAAACAGCAAGGAAATGATAGTTGAAAAGAGCTTCACTTTATCTTGTCACTCAAGCCAACTCTTAGTAGAACATTTCTGTCAACAGATGTGGAAAGGAAGGGATATATTCCATACATTTAAAAGTGGAGGCATTTAATTAGTGGAGAATAGGAGCTATTAGAAAAGGATTTGGGAAGCAGTAACTGAGAATCAGACTTTACTTAGGTTTGTGAAGGCAGAATTATGGGGATACTTACATTAACAATAGCTTCACAGGACCATATGCAGAGCAATGATTTCTGGGAACACAGTAAACCAAAGTCCAGCTTCTGTTGGCAAAACATTCAACAGGAGCAATATTTGGACAACTTAGAGGACTAATGGAACATATAAGGAAAAGAATGTACACATCACAGCAATCTGTTAGGAAAGTGAAAGTATTCCGTGCCTTAAATACAGGTATTAGTTAGTGAAGATAATAAAACAATTCTTATAATGATAATAACAGTCCCTGTGGCTGCTATGTTAAAGAAGAAATTTTGTATGAATGCCCTTCAACAATCATTTACCAGAATATAAAAGAAATTTATATATACCTGGGCTCCCTTTTATCAGAACAGTTTATACATGATATCTCTTATAATTTATTGTCAATATCCTCCATACTTTTACCCTTTGACAGGTAGAAAAGTTAAAGCAATTTCAACAGGATGAAGCTTTTGTACTGCACAATCTGTTTTTTTCATTCTGTTAGTGATGGATGCACCAGCAGAGGCATGGGGAAGCACCGTCCATCAAAGCAGAGCTTTTCTTCTCATATGGCAGATAAAAGGGCCTAGGACAAAAATTATGAACCTTGGTCTTGGTCCTGCTAATATGTTAGCTGTAGGCACACAGAAACTCTTCCTACCCTAGAGTTCCCTCTCTTTCTAATGAGCTAGCACCGAGACAAAACCTAAAATATCCAATGTGATAATCTCCAATGCTGCCAAGTGCTTGGCAGATTATCATTCTCAGTTCGCATTTAAATGATTTCTGGTCTTGTGGTTATTCTTCCTGTCATTTCTTCAGACTCCTCATTAGCATACCAACGAAGAGATGCTAACAAAACTCAGCTGTATTTCTACACACTGATGGCAGACTGCTGAAAGAATAAACAACTTCATTTACAGTGACATTAAAAAAAAACACAAACAAATAGAATGAATAAATTCAGGAAACCTATAACATCAATTTAAAATACTACAGAAGACAGACATAAATAAAAAATATTTGATGTCTATAGAATGGAAATATAAATGATTTTAACTCTTAAAATATCAATATCACTCCCAAACAATGTACAGTATAGTAAACTCCTAGAAAAAAAAAAACTTCCTAGAGTGCTTTAGTAGAAAAATAAAACATGCTAAAATTCATATGGAATTATAAGGATAATGAAAATCATTTTCAGTAAGAAGAAAACAAATAGACGGACTTATTACAGTTACCAATAAAAGGTATAGTTACCAGAACAGCACAATGTTAACAAAAGCAGACCAAGGTCAACAGAGTATCACAGGCACATATCTGTGACAAAGAGACCAGCTGACCATGGGCGAAGAAAGTCCCTTTAACGAATGGTACTGAAGAAACGTAGTATCTACCTATAAGGGAATGAAATCAGACTTTTTTCTTATATCATCAACAGTGTTCAATGTCTCTTTATAATAAAAGCTTTAAAAAACAAGGATTAGAAGGAACAGAATTGAACCATACAAAGATTACTTTTGGTAAACTTAACTGTTAATGCTATACTAAATGGGAAAAGTGAAGAGCATTTCTGTTGAAATCAGAAACAAGACAAAGGATAAATCTGCTATAAATGAAATTTGGAAAACTGTTTGAAATCTTTAACATAGTAAGACAGGAGAAAAAAAAAGGAATACAAGAAGGAAAATAATGAGTCAAATTATCTTAATTGTAGATGCCCTTAAAGGACCATAAAAAGTGTACCAGAAAATGTTTAAATATATAGATAATTTCATCTAAAAAGTAGGGTATGGGCTGGAGAGATGGCTCAGTGGTTAAGAGCACTGACTGCTCTATCAAAGGTCCTGAGTTCAAATCCCAGCAACTACATGGTGGCTCACAACCATTTGTGATGAGATCTAATGCCCTCTTCTGGGGTCTCGGAAGACAACTACAATGTATTTACATATAATAAATTAATAAATCTTTAAAAAAATAAGATAAATAAAAAGTAGGGTGCAAAATCAACATTCGATATTCAGTACATTTTCCATTTCCCAATAATAAATATGGTACGGAAAGAAATCAGAAAAAGTTTTCCATTCATTATATCTTCAAACTAAAGCAAAACCTAAAAATAATAAGGAGGTGGAAGACCACTACAAAGAATACATTAAAACAATTAAGATGTAAATTGAAGAAGACACTAAAAGATGGAGAGATCGTCCATTGATAGAGATTTGTGTAATTGATAATGTGGAAATAACATAATCACAAAAACAATAAATATGTTTTTATTTAATTCAGTCTTAATCAAAATTCTAGAATATATATATTGTTTCCAGAAATAGGAAACACAGTATTAGTTTCCATATCGAAGCACAAAAAAAATATCTCTAATCAGCCAAAGTAGCTCTGAGTGGAGAGAACATGGATGGAGGTGTCACAACACTTGATTTTGTTATGCTTGTAGCCACATTAAAAGAGACACCATAGTATTGCAATACAGAGGTGTGCAGCCTAAAGCAATAACATCAAGCAAACATAAGCAAGCACACAGCTTACTGCCATCTGATCATGGACAATATTGTCCCAAACATACAGCTGAGGAGGGACGCCTCTTCAGATGCTACTAAGAAAACTGGATAGTTAAATACAGAAAAATGACATTAGCCTGTGTGTCTCCTCATCCTGGACAAAAGCCAATCCAAAATGGACAAAAAACCTTATTTTAAGAACAGTAACTCTAAACCTGCTGAAGGAAAGGAGAACAGGTAAAACACTCTTAAGGTACAGACATAGGCGAGCATTTTCTGGAAAATAAAAAGAAAGAAAAGGAAAACTCTCCACATTATCTAAAGAAATTAAAAATAGGCAAATTAAAATGGACAGTGACTGGAATGTAAGTAAATAAAATAATTAAAATTAAAAAGATAAAATACATAAAGCAAAAAATAAATAAATAAAATGGACATCATTTTGCCTCGAGAAAGAAATTAGTGGTTAAGAGAACTTGCTGTCTTTGCAGAGGATCTGAATTCGGACCCTAGTACTGACACAGAGTAGTTGACAACTACATGTAACTTCAGTTGTGGGTGGATCTGATGATACTCTTGTGGGAACATGCACACACAGTGCAAATATATACACTTACGAGCACACACACCCAATTTAAAACTAAATCTTTAAAATGAGCAAAACTTATACATAACCAACACAGAGAAGGCACAATTTGATCAGCCTATAAACTGCAAAAACCTGTTTCACCTCACCAGTAATTTGGTAAAATTAAGAACAAAAGCCAATGAAAACCAAACAAAAATGGACAACTACAACAAAATCAAAACAGTTGATAGACCACTTTATATACATAAAATTGACAAAAATTCTGGTATATTATTTTGATACAATTTAGGAAATCTAATCATACGGATTGCTGTGTATTTTAGTCCCATTAACAAACTTGTGTCTCTCTGGTGCTGAAAGTCATCAAAGAACACTGTGATTTTGTTTAGAGTTTTCCACTTATTTGTGAAACCTTACTCATTACTTTGTAAATTATGCACTCAGCAGCTAGCTGAATGCAGAGTCAAATTAAAGACTCTGTCCCAATCAGCGTTGTTGTTACCCAAGCCTCCCCTCCCAACACTGTGAATCAGTCCGGATGTTTGTCAATTAATGAAATCTGTCAGTGCTCTTATGAGCTGCTCAGCTTGAGGTATGTTTTCTGTGTATGTGAGGATAAAACTTAAACATTTCACTAATAACATAGTGATTTTTTTAAATCTATGCAAAATTTAAATAGAAAGTTTTAAGACATTTGAAAAAGTTTTGTCTCCACTCCTTGAATTTTGTTGGACTTTGGACTCAGTCACCTCTTGTATGCTTCCAGAATTTATAATGATGTGGCTACATAACATTTCAAGTGCATGCTTACTGTTGCAATTGTCACATTTAATGTGAAGTGAGGAAAACTGGGAGAGGGCAACCAGCTGCAGGAGCTGGTAGTAGGTGAGTTGAGGAAGTTCAGGTCAAGAAGTCCCAATTGTGAGGAGGAATTACGGAAGCAGCAAGCAGCACTGGGTTTCGATGAAACCTATAGCAAATCTCTCAGACTCCACGTCCACCTTGCAGTTTCAGAAGAGGGGCTGACCACCCTCACTTACATATGTCTCCCAAGGAGGATCTGCTCTACAGCCCTTTACCATCTTGTCTCAAGATGGTAGGAACATCCCTTTTAAATTTCCTGATATTAGGATGGGGACCACCTGCACAGTCGTTCCACCAGACCGCTATGTCCTCTCTATAAGAGGCTCTGGAATACACATTTGCTATCCCACACATCTGGGGATTATGTCAGAGGCTTGGGAAGAAAGATCAATGCCTTTAAAATGTGATTCTATTTGCAGCTGTTTCTCTAGCTCCACTGAGAGCAAGGTGTGATGGGAACTGAAACCAGGAAAGACATGTGCAGAGGGAAAACAGTGACATAGTCAGCCCAGGTATGATGTTAAGGCAAACAGAGATAACAGAAGTGCCCACTCCAACAGTGATTTATTTATTTAGAAATACATCTTGAGCACTTTCTAGGTGCCAGGTACAAGTGCAGAAAACATCAAAGGGAAAAGATACACAGGTACTCTCTTCTTTCACGTTCAAATTCCAGTGGAGGAATGGTATTTTGACAGCCAAGGTTTAGCATTAGGCAGCAGCTACTTAATGGCTCATTTCCTGGTGAATGAATGAGGACAGATCATGGTGTCTTCCTCCAGCCTCCACACCTTGGTAAGTACGTTTTGAAATTGAAGAGTGGAACAAATATTTTTGCCAGTTGCACAGATGTGGGATGTAAAGAAAGTGGCTTTCTCTTTCTGGGCCCCAGTTTCTTCCCCCAGGCAGGAGAAAAGGACACTGATGACCCAGCTAACACGGTCATTGTGTCAACATCTTGCTTCTCCACTCCCAATCCAGAGATTCCATGCTTGAGTTCTTAAGTGTTGCTTATGGGAGTCTTTCATCTCTAATTATCCTCCAACCTTACTTCTCAGCTTCCTGCAAGAGAAAGATATCATAATTCCTCCATTTACTCCTTCATCACAAGTCTTTACTCACATCACATTTCCTAGGGAATTTTTTTATTTCCATCAACTAACTTAAATTTTCTTACTAATTACATCCATTATAATTATCTTTTCCAGAAAAATCATCCTGAATTCTATATATCCTACATTGTGTAGGACCCCTCTGCCATGCTGGCAAATCCTTTTCAGGTTATCATTTACTTGTTATTGGTAATGTTCCATTTGAGAATCTACTTATGTTTGTTTTAAAGTGAGGATTGCAAATTTGATCATCAATAGGAGTAAAGGACCTCAGCCTTGTGAAGGTTTTGTACCCCAGTGTAGGGGAATTCCAGGGCCAATAAGTGGGAGAGGGTGGGGTGGCAGGCATGGGGAAGGGGGAGGCAAAAGGGGTTTTTTCTTGCTTTTGTTTGTTTGTTGGTTTGTTTGTTTGTTTGTTTTGGAGGGGAACCTGGGAAAGGGAAAATGTACATGTAAATAAAGAAAATACCTAATTTAAAAAAAAGTGTTTTTTCTTTTTGTTTGTTTGTATGTTTTGATTTGTTTGTGTTTTAGGTTTTTGAGGCAGGATCTAGGCAGTCCTGGTTGTCCTGGAACTCACTATGTAGACCAGGCTGGCCTCAATCTCCCAGGGATCCACCTGTCTCCCAAGTACTAGTATTAAACGCATGCAACACTACACTTGGATTTAAGTTTTTAAATATGACCAGAGACAGATTATTTTCTTCATTTATTCCAAGACTTTCCAGTGATGATGAGGAGGAGGATGATGAGGATGATGATGATGAGGAGGATGTGTGTGTGTGTGTGTGTGT
>JADRCD010079099.1:0-12392 GCA_019843815.1 Montemys delectorum | reverse complement strand
ATTTCTTCAAACTTTCTTTGCAAGTCAAATGTTAATCCAAACTACCAGGGAGATGTTCTCTCTGTGCTTTGACTGGAACAGAAGAATGCAGTCAGTCCATTGTGGGAGGTCTCTGCAAATGGCATCTTCAAGAGAGTAATGATTTACTTGAGACAAGAAGGAAACAAATCAGATTCAACATGATTTAGTACCCAGTGTTAATCCAAATTTCAATAGTTCAACACTGGGCACAGTGTAGGCATATTTAAATACAGTATAATTTTCAGGAAAAAAGATGGACTTCTTGGTGTAATACAATCCCATGTGGACAGTGAGGTATAATTGTGCCAAAACTCTTTTCAAAGTACATGAAGTTGAGTTCCAAAGACAGGTTACATGTGTTATCTTAAGGGCCTAGGATGAGTATCACAGTGAACAAGCAGATGAGTGATAAATCTTTTCATTTGTTCATCCATCCCAAGACAAACTATTGACCAGGCAATCATACCATCCAAGCCTCTAAGACTCTAGGTACTGTAGTGATTACCTAATCTTATGAATAGAGCAAGGAATATAAGCAAGCAAATAAATAAGCAAGATAACTGTTAGAACATCCAACAGGTAATCAGAAATACAAAAAGGGAAAAAATATTATGTGATAGATGGAGAAAACCCTACCAGACAGATGTTCTAGGTAGAGATTTGAAAAAAAAATACCAAGAATCTGATGGAGTTGTGGCTAAAGAAGAACAAGTGTAAAGATCCTAAAATGAGGACAAGACTAATGGATATGAGCAATGTTCATACTTACATTAGTTTTGTTATTAAAAGAAAACAATGACTTAAAGTAATTTGTCTAAATCACAACCTAAAAACAGTGAAGTCTTGACCACAAGATATACAGTCTTAAACAATTCATAATTAATGCAAATAATCTTCCTAGATAATGGAAAGCCTTAGGTTTTTGCTGAAAAGTCTTCTACCAGACTTATCAAAACAATAAAACAAACATAAATATGGGAAGCTGAGAATGTTATCTACTGCCTTAAGCTTGAGAAAAATGTTCATTTAGAAAGCTTATACAATGTGTAATATAGAGATGGATTAATGATTAAGAGCACTGGCTGCTCTTCCTAAGGACAGATTTTGATTCCCAAAACATACATGGTAGTTCACAAACATCATTAACTTCAGTTCCAAAGAATCTGATACCCTTTCTGACATGAGCTCTGCATGCACATGGTGCACAAACATACATGCAGGGAAAAGTACCCATACACATAAAAAGTAAATAAATCTAAAATAAAATAAAAGGTAAACTCTTTACAGGAACCAGGAGTTGGAGTGTTTTATACTGTAATCCCAGCACTTTGGAGCATAAGGCTAGAGGATTGCAAATTGTAGGCCAGCATAGGGTACTAACAAGATTATCTCAAAACAAACAAAAATAACAAACAGACTTTACGACTTTAATATGTAAAGTCAGCATTCATTGACATGTGTGGTTGATAGCCTTACCATGTGGGCAGTCTTTAACTCATTTCTTGACAATTTCTCCATGTAGACACTGCCCTGAAAATGTGTAGTCAAGAATGTGATGGAATGAAAACTATACAACTTCCAAAATAGGGCAGCATAGTTCCTACCTTGGATTTTCTTTTGGATGTACAATGCTCATGTTAGGAAACATCCCAGGTCATGTGGTAATGATGTCAAATTTAGCAATAAACCCCACTGCAGTCTATCTGATAGCCAGAGTCAACCACCGAGCATGCAAATAAGAGCACCTGTGAAGTGACTTCAGCCCCAGCTAAGTCCTGACAACATGTACATAAAAGACCCCAGGAGACAAGGACCTCTCTGAGCTGATCAACCTCAAGTAACATTGCAGAAGAGTATAAAAATGTACATTTTTATGCCACTAAGCTATTCTGAAAAAGATAATTAGAACATATTCACATGGATGCATATATATGCACACATACACATAATAAATATATACATGGACTGGTGAGATGGCTCGGTGATTAAGAGCACTGACTGCTCTTCCAAAGGTCCTGAGTTCAAGTCTCAGCAACTACATGGTGGCTCACAACCATCCGTAATGGGATCTTAGGCCCTCTTCTGGTGTGTCTGAGGACAGCAACAGTTTACTTATATATAGTAATAAATAAATCTTTAATATATATATATATATATATATATATATATATATATATATATGATAGCTCTTTCCAGTCTGGGCCTATGCCCTGAGCAGAGATCTTGGACACAAACTCCACAGTCAGTCCCACAACACCCAGAGAAAGATCCACTCCCAGGCACCCTAACATGCCCAGGATCATAGGAACAGAGGTGAGGAAGACACAACATCTGCTGTAACACCAGAAGTAACTGGGACCAGCCGGACCTGGGCACTCCACCCAAGCAGAGGCACTGATTCCTTCCAGTCTGGGCCTCTACCCTGAGCAGACCTTGGGCGCGAACTCCGAGGCCAGTCCCACAACACCCAGAGGAAGATCCACTCCCAGGTGCTCTAAGTAGCCCAGGATCACAGGATCACAGGATCACAGGATCACAGGATCACAGGATCTCAGGGCCCAGAAGCAACTTTACTCCCAGAAGTTCTGACACAAACAGAATCTCAGGATCACAGAGACAGTTGAACTCTGAGGAGTTCTGACACAATCAGGATCACAAGAAAGACAGGCTCCAGTCAGATATATCGAGGGCAGGTAACACTAGAGGTAATCAGATGGCTAGAGGCAAGCATTAGAAAATAAGCAACAGAAACCAAAGTTACTTGGCATCATTAGAACCCAATTCTCCTACCATAGCAAGTCCTGGATACACCATCACACCAGAAAAACAAGACTAAAATCACTTCTCATGATGATGATAGAGGACTTTAAGAAGGACATAAGTAGCTCCCTCAAAGAAATGCAGGAGAACACAGGTAAACAGGTACAAGCCCTTAAAAAGGAAACACAAAAATCCCTTAAAGAATTATAGAAAAACACAATCAAACAGGCAAAAGAAATGAACAAAACCATCCAAGATCTAAAAATGAAAAGAGAAACAATAAAAAAATCACAAAGGGAGACAACCCTGGAGATAGAAAACCTAGGAAAGAAATCAGAAGTCATAGATGCAAACATCACCAACAGAAAACAAGAGATAGAAGAGAGAATCTCAGAGGCAGAAGACACCACCGAAAACATTGACAGAACAGTCAAAGAAAATGCAAAATGCAAAAAGCTCATAGCCCAAAACAAATCCTGGACACAATGAGAAGATGAAACCTAAGGAAAATAGGTATAGAAAAGAGCAAAGATTCCCAACTTAAAGGGCCAGTAAATATCTTCAACAAAATTACACAAGAAAGTTTCCCTAACTGAAAGAATGAGATGAGAAAGAATGAGCATGCAAAAAGCAAACAGAACTCAAAATAGACTGGACCAGAGAAGAAATTCCTCCTATCACATAATAGTCAAAATACCAAATGAGCAAAACAAAGAAAGAATATTAAAAGCATTTAGGGGGAAAGATAAAGTAACATATAAAGGCAGACCTATCATAATTAAATTCATTTCTCTCCAGAGACTATGAAAGCTAGAAGATCCTGGACAAATGTCACACAGACCCTAAGAGAACACAAATGCCAGCCCAGGCTACTATACCCAGCAAAACTATCAATTATCATAGATGGAGAAACCAAGATATTCTATGACAAAACCAAATTTACACAATATCTTTCCACAAATCCAGTCCTACAAAAGATACTAGATGAAAAACATCAACACAAAAAGGGAAACTACACCCTAGAAATATCAAGAAAATAATCTTTCATCAAACTCAAAAGAAGATAGCCACACAAACATAGTTCCGCCTCTAACAACAAAAATACCAGGAAGCAACAATCACTTTTCCTTAATATCTCTTAACATCAATGGACTCAATTCCCCAATAAAAAGACATAGACTAACAGACTGGATACATAAACAGGACCCAACATTTTGCTGTGTACAGGAAACGCACCTCAGTGACAAAAACAGACACTATCTCTGATTAAAAGGCTGGAAAACAATTTTTCAAGCAAATGGTCCCAAGAAACAAGCTGCAGTAGCCATTCTAATACTGAATAAAAACAACTTTCAACCAAAAGTTATCAAAAAAGATAAGGAAGATCACTTCATATTGGTGAAAGGAAAAAAATCTACCAAGATGAACTCTCAATTCTGAACATCTATGCTCCAAATGCAAGGGCACCCACCTTCATAAAAGAAACTTTACTTAAGCTCAAAGCATACATCATACCCCATACAATAATAGTGGGAGACTTCAACACCCCATTCTCAGCAATGGATAGATTATGGAAACAGAAACTAAACAGAGACACAGTGAAATTAACAGAAGTTATGAAACAAATGGATCTAACAGATATTTATAGAATATTTCATCCTAAAGCAAAAGAATATACCTTCTTCTCAGCACCTCATGGCATTTTCTCTAAAACTGTCCATATAATTGGCCACTAAATAGACCTCAACAAATGCAAGAAGATTGAAATAATCCCATGTATCCTATCAGATCACCACAGACTGGTCTTAAATACCAACAAAAACAACGGAAAGCACACATACACATGGAAGTTGGATAACACTCTACTCAGTGATAACTTGGTCAAGGAAGAAATAAAGAAATTAAAGGCTTTCTAGAATTTAATGAAAATGAAGATACATCATACCAAAACTTATGGGACACAATGAAAACAGTTGCTAGAGCAAAACTGATAGCTCTAAGTGCCTCCAAAAAGAAACTGATGAAACATGCCCAGGATCAGAGGTGAGGAGAACATAACATCTGTCCCAACGCCAGGAGTAACTGGGACAAGTGGAACCAGGCACACAGGAACTCCACCAGCCCAGTAGCTCAGGTTCCTTCTGGTCCCACAACACCCAGAGGAAGCTCCACTCCCAGGCACTCTAACACGCCCAGGATCAGAGGTGAGGAGGACACAACATCTTTTCCAACACTGGGAGTAACTGGGACCAGCAGGACCCAGGCACACAGGAACTCTGCCAGCCCAGTGGCTCAGGTTGCTTCCTGTCTGTCTGGGCAGGCCGGTGCCCTGAGCAGACCTTGGGCGCAAACTCTGCAGTCACTCCCAAAACAACCAGAGGAAGCTCCACTCCCAGATACGCTAACAAGCCCAGGATCACAGGATGATGATCATGATGATGATACAGGACTTTAAGAAAGACATAAATAGCACCCCCAAAGAAATACAGGAGAACACAGGTAAACAGCTAGAAGCCCTTCAAGAGGAAACACAATGGGAGGGGGGAGGCAACAGGGGCTTGTTCTTGTTGTTTTTGTTTGTTCATTTGTTTGGTTTTTGGAGGGGAAACTGGGAAAGGAGAAATTTACATGTAAATAAAGAAAATACCTAATTAAAAAAAAAAAAGAGGAAACACAAAAATCCCTTAAAGAACTACAGGAAAACACAATCAAACAGGTGAAGGAAATGAGTAAAACCATCCAGAATCTAAAAATTGAAATAGAAACAATAAAGAAATCAAAAAGAGAGACAACCCTGGAGGTACAAAAACCTAGGAAAGAAATCAGAAGTCGTAGATGCAAGCATCATCAACAGAATACAAGAGATAGAAGAGAGAATCTCAGGGGTCGAAGACACCATAGAAAACATTGACACAACAGTCAAAGAAAATGTAAAAAGCAAAAAGCTCCTAACCCAAAACATCCAGGAAATCCAGGATGCAATGAGAAGTCCAAACCTAAGGATAATAGATATAGAAGAGAGTCAAGACTCCCAAGGTAATGGGCCAACAAATATCTTCAACAAAGTTATAGAAGAAAACTTTTCTAACCTAAAGAAAGAGACGCCCATGAACATACAAGAAGCCTATAGAACTCCAAATAGACTGGACCAGAAAAGAAATTCCTCCTGTCACACAATAATAAAAACACCAAATGCACTAAACAAAGAAAGAATTTTAAAAGCAGTAAGGGAAAAAGGTCAAGTAACATATAAAGGCAGGCCTATCAGAATTACACCAGACTTCTCACCAGAGACTATGAAAGCTAGAAGATCCTGGGCAGATGTCATACAGACCCTACAAGAACACAAATGCCAGCCCAGGCTTCTATACCCAGCAAAACTCTCAGTCACCTTAGATGGAGAAAACAAGATATTCCATGACAAAACAAAATTTACACAATATCTTTCCACAAATCCAGCCCTACAAAGGATAATAGATGGAAAATATCAACAAAAGGAGCAACACTACACCCTAGAAGAAGCAAGAAAGTAATCTTTCAACAAATCCACACAAATCTAATTCCACATCATACAACAAAAACGACAGGAAATGACAATTACTTTTTCTTAATATCTTATTATGAAAATTGATATTACCAACATATCCTAATCGATTGAAATCCAAAAATATGAGGAATTAGAAATTTATTGACTGTCATCCAATGGTCTCTCTAATTTAGTAATTGGAGAAATGGGTCCAATATTATACAATCCATATACACTTTCAGCTTGTTTGTTTGTGACAGTGTCTTGCTGTGTGCAACATAATGGTCTTGAGATTTTACTTCTCCTATCTCAGCCTCTCTATTAGTAGTATTGTTTACTTCATGTTTTTACACTATACTATGGTTTTCAGAACAGCTTACATATTTTAAAAGTATTTATATACCCAAAAGAAATGTAGACAATTAAATTGGGAGGGGATTTGTAAGAGAACAACAAAGACTGAATGCTTTGCTTGACGTTTGTAACTCTTGTATCAAGTTACCACAGTAAGAGCCAAGATTTTAAGCTCTACTAAATGTAAAACAAACAAACAAACAAAAACACTTTATATATTTATGTTCATTTAAGAAAATATTAGTACTGATGTATTATTTTGAAATATACAGTTAAGACGTTTGGAGTTATTTAAAATTTATATTGAGAAAAACATTTGTATTTTTAGTATTGCCGTAGACAAGCATCTACATAAGACTGTTAAATTGATTGTTGCTTTATATCAAACAACTTTTATAATACTCATTTTTATTGTTATAATATTTTATAAATTTTAAAGAATATGACAAAAAAAAGATATTATAGGTATTGAAGGGGGGTCTCTGGAGGAGTTGGGGTACAAAAGGAAAACAGAATGTGATTTAGTTCTATTTAATTAAAATGTGTTTTTAAATGTTAGCAAATTCAGATAAATTGAAATCATGTAACTTTTCTCATCATAATACAATAAAACTTAAAAAGAAAAAAGGAAAGAAACTGATGAGAGCTTATACTAGCAGCTTGACAGCACACCTGAAAGCTCTAGAACAAAAAGAAGGAAATACACCCAAGAGTAGTAGACTGCAGGAAATAATCAAACTCAGAGATGAAATCAACCAAATAGAAACAAGAAGAACTATACAAAGAATCAACAAAACCAGGAGCTAGTTCTCTGAGAAAATCAACAAGATAGATAAACCCTTAGCCAGACTAACCATAGGGCACAGTCAGTATCCAAATTAATAAAATCAGAAATGAAAAGAGAGACATAACAACAAAATACATCTTAAAATAATTATTCTGTTTGTTGAATATTAACAGTTGAAAGTTTTAAAATCATGTTCTACAAACATCATGGAAATATTATTGATAATTTTCTCAATGTGCTTGAAATTAGCATTTTCTTAATGTTTAACTTCAAAGAGTTTTTGCTATTTTGAAGTTTTTAAAACATACTTACTGATATACTTACTGATTAATTTCTCTCCTAGAAACACTGATAATCTTTTTTATGTAAACTGATTGTTAGATAATGTACACAAATATATAATGTGTTTTAATACTCTCTCACTATGTCAGGTGATATCATGTAAGGACTTTTGAACATATTTCTTAGTGATTCACTTTGAATATTTTATGCTCTTTTACTATGCTTAATTCACAAAGAATATTTTGTATGTTTTGAAACAATTTAGTATTCAACATTAGATATTAAATATTCATTAATGATATTTTAGGATATGAAAGGATATAAAAGTTGAACAAATTTTTTATGTATTATTTGACTCTCAAAATACTCGATATTATTAATATGTCTAATGTATAAAATGTATTTGAATAATAAAAAATTAAGAAAAATATATAAGATAAATTTAATATATACATATATCAAAATATGAACACATATATATCTGGTACAGATATACATATCAAATACATATACTCCACTATATGGAGAGGATGATTAAAAATATAGCAAAAATTTACAAGTTATTTAAAATATAAAGATAGTTTGTTGTTTTGCATTTGTGGCATTTTGGATTGAATCTAGAGGCTCAAGTATATAATGTAAGCACTCTACCACCAAGTTATATTCTCAGTATAGAAATAGTACTCTTTCTTAATATTTCTATTAATTCTTTCAGAATTTTTAAAGATTTATTAATTTATTTTATGTACATGAGTACATTATAGCTGTCTTCAGACACACCAGAAGAGGGCATTGAGCCACCATGTGGTTGATGAGAATTGAACTCAGGACTCTTTGGAAGAGCAGTCAGTCCTCATAACTGCTAAGCCATCTCTCCAACCTGAGCTAGTATTCTTATATTCTCCAAATGTATTACTATTACTTCTTCAATGGTAAGCTGTTTCTGAAAGAGAATAGCTAATTTGGATATACAGAAATTCATAATGCAAAATCCAATATATAAGTGGATGGAACATATGTGTAAGTATAGATTTCATATATACACATACATACATACATGGACTCAGATATACACGCAGCAAACGAAACATTTATCTTTACCTCTTAATGTGGAACCAACCCAAGAGAAAGCAGTCTGTTGTAGTCAACAAAGATGAAAGGAGTTGGAGATCTGAAGAGTAGAACACTTTGACACCATATATGGAGATGCAAAATTTTGAGTTTTTCCTGCTGTGTTTCAATCTTACTTTGGTCCAGTATTTCCTCACTATGTCCCCTTTGCTCCCTTTTTCAATGGCAATGTATAGGCTCTGTCACTGTATATTGAACGTATGTGATCTGCTTTTATACTTTGATTTTATAGGGGATTACAGTTAAGAGATTGCCATGAGTCTCAGAAGAGAATTTGTATCTTGGACTTTTAAACAGTATTGAGACTGTGATAAACTGTAGGGACTTTTGAAGCTGAATTAGATGCATTTTGCAATATAATATTGCTATAAGCCTATAGAGATCAGGGAATAGAATGTGGTGGTTTGAATACAGATGACCCCCATAGTCTCATATATTTGAGGTTTTCAAAAGCCTCCCACCATCCCAAGAGCACTCTCTGACTTACACATAAGGTTCCAGATGTAACATCTCAGCTGTCCTTACTGCCATACCTTCACTCATTCATAAAAGACTCTAATCTTGAACCATAAACTTTCTTTTATCAGTCGCCTTAGTCATGGTGTTTTATCATAGTAATAGAAAAGTAACTAACACAGATAGCTATGGAAGCTTTCTAGAATTGCCTACAATTAAATTAGTATATTTTCTATTACTAAATCCAGGAGCCCAAATGCAGAAAACAGACATCTGGAAACAAGGATAGAAAAATCTGCCTATGGAAAGTATGAAATGATCAGGGGATAAAGTTGGAGAAGAGTGATTAAAGAGCTAAAAGTTTATTCTGAAGATAAGACAATCTAGGCTAAGTATGGTAATGTAGACCTGTATTCCAGCAGGAAGATTATGAGTTCAAGGCCAGCCTAGACCACACAGCAAATTCCAGGCCAGCCTAGGACACCTAGTGATAATTTGCCATTTAAATTTTTCAGAAAAAATACTGTGAGGTCTTATAAGAAATAAAATAATAATATCAGAATTTGGCTTTAAATAGATTATACAATACAAAGCAGACTATGTTGGGAAGTGGGCTGTTGAAGCAAAGGGATAATACTGATGCTTCTGCTCTCCCAGGCTGAACTCTACCTGGAATAGCACAGCTTCCCAGAACATTGGATTAGACTAGTCTACAAAAGACTAAAAGCTTGATTCTGGCAATTCTTTTCTTTTTTTTTCTGTTACTGAAAATAGATTCTTTTTTCATACAACATACCTCAAGAAGTGACATCGAGGATGAGAAAGAATTAAGTTCAGGTGCTGAGATACCTGTGGCAAATTGGTAAAGATGGCAATGTAGAGAGAAAAATGAGTTGATACAAAAGAAACTTTGTCTCTTGGGAGCCACTGGGAAGGGGCTGGGAAACTAGGGGGGAAAATCATAACTCTCTAGAATCTGGTTCACCCCAGGTCTCAATTAGTCACTCCAAACACAGGCATCTTGATGACGAAGAGCCAGCCACCAGAGCAAGAGGCCACGAAAAAGCTATTGAATTAGCTTGGAGAAGTTACTCAACTTCATGACTTCTGTACTTCATTGTGAAATGAGTAGACTGTACTGCTACTTCTAATCTCATAGGAATATTTTTTTAAGAAAACAGGCTTGTTGAGTACATAGCAAGGGGCAGATTACTGGGGGATAGCAAGACTAATTCCTGAAGACTTATAAAATATTTATGTATTAATTTATGTATATTTATGAGTCTGTGGAACACATGCTCATGTGAGTGTGTAGACATATGTGTAGATAACAGAGGTTTAAGTCTGGTGTCTTCTTCTATGGCTCCCCACCTTATTTTTTGAGATAAATTCTCTCACTGAACCTGAAGTTTGCCAATTTGGATAGACTTGCTGGCCAGTAAGATCCAAGGTGGTCCTGTCTCCAAACCATCCCTCTTCCACTGGGATTACAAATGGTTACTACCATATCTACTTTTTCATGTGAGTTTAGGGACCAAACATGTCCTCATGCTTGCCTAGCAATTATTACATCAGTTGAAACATTTTTCCAGCTCCATAGAATGATTTTTGAAGTTTAAATAAGATATTGTAGGTAAAACTTACTGGCAATATTTTGCATAGTAAATACTATTACTGTTAGTTTAAATTATTAAAAGTTAATCAATTAGCATACTAAATATAACATCTTGAGACAACGTTTTATCATGTCACCCTAACTGGACTGGAATTTGATTTGTAGACCAATCTGGCCTGGAACTCCTAGCAACCTACCTCCTGTCTCTGTCTCTTCTTCTGACTCTAGAGTAGTAGAATTAAAAGCATATGCCACCACAGCCCATCTAAATATAATTTAACATTACTTGAAACTACCCAGTGTCTGGTTCCTGTTGGTGACAGTAACAGAGCTGCTTATGCCAACATTATAATTTCTCTTCGTCCTGTAGCCAGCTCCTGAGTCATGAAGGGATTTTTTTTTCATGGTAATAGCATTCACTAGCAATGGCTGAAACACATACATGTTTTTGTTTGTTTTTGTGTG
The DNA here is from genome assembly GCA_019843815.1 of Montemys delectorum. Taxonomy (NCBI): domain Eukaryota; kingdom Metazoa; phylum Chordata; class Mammalia; order Rodentia; family Muridae; genus Montemys; species Montemys delectorum. The sequence goes on along the minus strand of JADRCD010079099.1, from coordinate 995 downwards.
TGTGTTTCTTGGGGGGTTGGGTTTTTTGTTTGTTTTTTTACTTTTTGTAATAATCCACTATAATTGACAACCACACTTTTTAAGCCAATTAAAAATTGTAAGTCTATTTTATTGAATATCAGACTTGAGCCTCTAAAAAGTCACTCAGTGACAAAGCTCAAGGATATATAGTTTTAAAGGCAACACCCACTATTATGGTGTTTTAAAGGTACACCAAAGTAAAGTGGGTATTAGAGTAATCTTGAAGCATTTATTATTAGCATAAAATAGTAGTTATTTTATACATAACTTGCCAGTTATTTTGGTTAATACTTCTGGACCATGGCCAAAGAACCCTTTAAGCAAACATAAAATAGAGTCAATCAAGATGGCATATCTTAATCATTTCACTTTCATTATCTTTTCTACTATGCTAAACATCCAAGTTCGCCTTGCTGATTTTTGAGAAATCATTCCAAATTGTATCAACATTCAACTTCCTTTTGTTTGGCTAAACCAGAGACTGGGAAGAACTTGATCCAGAACAGTCCGCCAATCCCATAGGTGGCGCTGAAGCACTGTCAGAGCAGTTACTGAAAGCTGAAGATGCTCCTCTATCCGAGTACTGACGCTAGAGACGTCGTCATCGCGTTCTGGTTTGTGACAGCCGCCCGCGTAAATTTGAAATGGCTGATGATTTGCGGGCTGGTGGCGTTCTGGAACCTAAAGCCATGGTTCCACAGAGACCTGACTTGGCGGCGGCGGAGGAACCAGCGTCCAGGAAGGAAGGTGAGCATCTCAACCCGCCTCGGAGAGCTGTTTTCGTGGTTGCCACCTGGGTCTGGCCGCGATTACCTGCGTGGGGAGTGCTGCGCTAGGCCTGGCCCCACTCTCACGACTTCCGAGTCGGGAGATACTGGAACCTAAAGCCATGGTTCCATGTCTAGTTTAGGCTCTCCATCCTCTTGACTGAGCTTTCGGAGAAGAGAAGGGGTTGGATCTGTGTGGACATTCCC
>JADRCD010079075.1:0-12151 GCA_019843815.1 Montemys delectorum | reverse complement strand
AAAAAAAAAAAAAAAAAAAAAAAAATCTCCTGCTAGTCTGTGAGTGCTCAGGGGTTTTGTTGTTGTCCTGGTTGGTTTTTCTTTCTTTCTTTCTTTCTTTTTTTTTTTTTTTTTAAGTAACTGTCTCTAGGCTTTCGTTTAAAATACAAACGTGCCATTTTCTCTTCTGTGTGCTTATTATTTGGAGGAGTTAAGCTCATCATATGTCCTTGGATTTGTACATCAACTTACACCAAGGAGCAAGAAGCTTAAGAATCAGGATTACATTTATCCCGCAGATTCTGGGACTCATGGAGAGAAAGGGAAAAGATACCAGAGACCTAATTTCCTACCATGGTGGCAGGTCCAGGGATCCATCTCCTTGTCCCCTGAGATGCCTTTGGATCTTGGATGCCTTTGACCCCCTGGTTTGGGACTCATAAAACTCAAAATAAATGAAGTTCATGTTAAGGATCTGTCACCCAGCTCTGTGACAGCTTGTGTTAGAATCCCAGGCTAGCCACACAACAGGAAAACCATCATTTCCCCCTGGTGGCCCCTGCTGAACCTGCCCACATTCCTCTGAATAGACACATTAAGGTACGTTCTGGAATTTGAGATTAGTGCTACAAAGAAGCATTTTTACAGGCTTTAGGCCCAAAGAAGCATCTATGTTATTGAAGGAAAGTCACCACTAGGCCAGCCTGCAGGACAAGTACAGTTTCCCAAGGACAGAGAGAAGCATTATGGTAGAAATGGGCTGAGTGGAGGAGACATTTCCAAGGTGTGTGAGACCCACTGGAGGAGGTTATAAGGGTTCAGGTAGGGTGGATAAATGCATCCTGGATATCCATGACACAGAATGGTGACAGGTTATTAATAATATGTTGTTGTACTTAAAATTGCTGAAGGAGTACATCTGAGTGTTCTACACACATGCACACACACACACACACACACACACACACACACACAGAAATGACCAACTATGTGAGGTGTTAGACACATTCATTAGTCTTGTCTAATCATTTTACAGTGTCCACATATATCAAACATCAGGTTGGGTGGAAATATGGCTCACTGCTAGAGCACTTGCCTACCATGCCCAAGATCTTACATTCAGCCTCCAGGATCACACACACATTCCCATAGTAGAATGAATATCTATATTTATATATGTATATATATACACACATATATATTCATGTATATATATGAAACACTCATACATATTCACAGATCTATATGTACTTATGAGTACACACAAAAAAAATCCTATAGTATCACATATGTATGATACATACACATAGACACATCTATATGTATTGTACTGAGTGTACACACACACACACACACACACACACACACACAAGTATATCTTTATAAAGCTTGAAAACATTAAAATAGTTAAGGACTGGAGTTATAGCTCAGTTGGCAGAGCACTTGCCTAGCATGTATGAAGCCCTGGGTTCCATACCCAGCGCTGTATAAAATGGAATGTGGTGGCACACTCTAATAAAGATCAGAGTTTCAAGACCATTCTTGGTTACACAGCAAGTTCAAGACCACCTTGCACTACATGATATCCTGTCTGTAAATAATTAAGTAAAAAAGTAGTTCAAAGGGGCTGGGGCAACTGGATATTTAGGGATAAAATCTCATTTCTACTAGTCTAAATCACACAGTTGGCTTTGATTGCCTCATCTGTAAAACTGAGAGCATGAAGCCCACCTCCCACTGTTGCTAAAGAACAAATGAGACAGCAGCTAGAAAGGGTCTGAGCCTGGGAGATGTTCCAGAGCCAGGCTCCCTCTTTCCTCCTCCTCCGCCATCCTCCTGTTCTTGTGCACCTCAGTCCAATTCCTTGCCTTCCCAACACTCTCAGGCCACCAGACATGGTGAGACCCAACTTTCCAAAAGAGTGGGCATGGCCCAGGGAGAAAAGAAGCAACCAGGCAGAATCTAGAGCAGTTAAAAGGACAGAGAGTGGGAGCATGAGCATAGCTCCAAGCAGAGAGACGGGCCCTGCCTCACTGCCAAGGGTGGGTAGAGCCCCCTGCAGCTTTGGAGGAGAAACAGCAGCCACACAGTGGGAAGCACCCAGCTTTGTTCATTTGACAGCTAGTGGCTGAGTATGGAGTAGGCTGTTCCAGGTGCTGGGGACACAGCGGTGGATGACAAAAATCCATGTCTTCATAGAACTTACATTCAAGTTCATAAGAAACGATACAGTTGGGGAGGGATATAAGAAATGACTGCATTGATGTCTACAGTCTGGCATTTGGTGATTGATGCTTTGGAGAAAGGACAGAACATGGCAGGTAAGCGGTCATGTGGGGGTGATAGGAGGGTGATGGGTACTTTTAAATATGGTCAGGAAAAGCATGAACCTGGAAGAGGAATGAGAAGAGGCCCATTCTGATCGCATGTAAAGATGTCACAGGCACTAGGGAGCTACTAGTGCGTCTACCCTGAAGCTGCCACTTGCCTGGAACACACACAGTGAGTCTGGGGCTCACAGAAGATCAGCTCACAGGGTTACAGGAACTTTGAAGTGCTGTGTAGGTGGCAGCAAGAATACCAGCTTCCAACCTGAGTGTGATGCCACAGGAGGTTCTGAGCAGAGAAGCAGGATAATGCCTATATCGTAACAGGATCACATGGAAGGAGGGGAAAGACAAAAATGGGGAGACCATGTAGGAGGTTCTGTACTACTTACAGAACCCCAGGATAAGCCTTGCTGGGAGAAAGCTAGCAGAAGAAGGGCAAAGCTCTGTCCTCGGGCAGCTTAGTTTCTCCTTGTCAGACCCCAGAGTACATTGAGCAGGAGTGAATGCCCTGGTCCCCAAGCAAGGGGGCTTCTTTCTATAGGTAGCAAATCTGTGCTGAGAACAGATACCCGATGCCAGGGAGACCAAGGTATGGATCCTTATCTGGGCAAGTCCACAGAGGAATGGTTCTCCAAAAAAAAAGAAAAAGAAAAAAAGAAGAAGAACAACAACAGCTTCCACCCAGGGCAGAGGGTAAGCTTCAGGCATACCGGCCTGCCTAGCATACCACATCGCAGCCATATGCCCCTGCATATCACAGGACAACAGCTATAGGAAAACCAGACAGTGGGTCCCACAACCAGGTTCCAAGAACTCTCCTCAACATAGGAGATGCAAGAATGAGGCTTTGGGGGAAAACACAGAGATATAATGTGTTTCTGGCCCCAGACAAGACAGTGCACAATTTCCCTGCAGTGCAGCAAGCTGTCTGTAATAATCTCATTGCTGATACCGAGGAGTGTCGCAGCCTTTGTAGAGGTCCCCTGAGCCCCACTCCACAGTGTCTGGGGAGGCAATATGTCTGTGCTTCCTCACACTGCCTCCACACCATGTGACCTTTAGAATGGCCCACAAAAATCTACCATTACCCACATTTCCTATGTGAAGAATCGGGGTGTTATCTCCCAGGTAGCCGCCCAAGCTCCCTAAGCTAGGGATCTGAACTTGGATCCAGGCCTTGTGATGTCTAGTCAGCATTTCCGTTCTCCAGTAGATTAAGAGACTAGGAAAGGGGTCTATAACCTATGACTACATAGGCCCAGCACAATGACGGTTGGACAGGAAGCCCAGCTCTGGGTCAAGGCTTCTCCCTCTCTCAACTTCCCTCATCTGTGAAAGGACATATGAGAACTCAGTATGTTCCCCAAGCTTCATTTAACAAATCTTTATCATTCATGTCCCATGTGCTGCCTTCTGCGGATGCAGGTAAAGAAGATGGGTCCCTGCCCTGTACCTGTCTGTGAGAAGGCAGAGGTGCAGACTTAAGTGGTTCTCGGGCTTAGCACCCCTGCTCTAGACATGGGACCCTCTAGCCCATCTACTAAATGAAGTTTTGGAAACTGCGACAGCCATGCGCCTGTGCCGCCCACCTCCAGCTCCAGCCCTTTGTCCTTTGTCAGGAATACAAGCAGCGCCTAAATTCTATCAACCCCAGTTCTGCCACCTAAGAGTTCAGGGAAGCCAGGGAGCAGGTGCCAGGGGCACAGGCAGTTGCGGCATGAAGTAGGCTGGAGGCCTGCCCAGCTACCTTACTCCCGGGGCCACCAGGAGCAGAAGAGGCGGCCAATGCAGGCATCTAGGATGGATGGCTGCCGGCTCTGACACTGCAGGAAAGAGATAAATGACAGGTCATTTCCCCTGATGCACTTGAAGGCATCCATTCTCCTGGCCATACCAAGCCCAGAAACCCCCACACAGAGGCAGATAAACACTGACAGATGGGGGTGGGAGCCAGTGTCCTTCTCCCTTGGAAGGACACAGCGGCATCTGTGGCAGGCCTGGCAGAAGGTCGCGCTGGCCACTGGCTCACACCTAGCTCAGGGCTTTACTTGTCTCTCCTCCACTGCCCTCCCTCATGCCCACCCCCACCCGACTCATCCATCTAAGGAGCGCCTGGCAGAGGAGGAGGGCTGGGGGGCACAGGAGCCCGCCGACAGCCCCATCAATCTCAACCTACATGCCTGGCACATCAGCGTTCCTTAAGCTGTTCCTGGACGGGAGGGTGTCGGAGGAGCCGGGGGAACTGTCTTGGGGAGAAGAGAAATCGCATTGAGCATCAGAGAGCAAATGGTGGAAGAAGCCTAGAGACTATTAAAATGTGGGCCATGGACAAAAACAGCAGGGAACTAATTAAGATGCGGGATTTGCAGGAGCTGAGGAAGTTGGCCACTGCCTGCTCCCATCTGTAGAGTTCTAGCAGTTCAGCACAGCAAGGGCAGCACCCTGGGCAGGCTCGGACTTCCTCCTAAACCTTTCCCTCGGGAGGGGGGGGCACCCCTCTGAGGGTCTTTGTCCCTGGTTTGTTGGCCGGCTCGTGACTTTCTCTGCTTTGGGGCATCCTGAGCTACAGTCTCTGTCAGGCTTCCCACCCTCCTGTGAGTTCCCGCAGCAGCCAGAGGAAGGAAGGAAGGAAGGAAGGAAGGATATCCTGGTCATTCATCCCCAGTCACTGAAAGGCTGCCCGAAACAAGAAAACCAAGAGAAAGAACCACAACCCAGTGCTGGCAGCCCTCCCCACTGTTCCCCTTGGGATCCACAGGAAGGGCAAAGAGCCTGATGCTGCCTGAGCAGTTCAGGTCCTGCAGGGGTGCTGACAAGGCCTCGGGTTCAAAGGGAGCAGGAAAGATTCTGATTGTTAAAGCCCTCCATGTTCAAGCACCTGGATGAGCGTGTGCATCAGGTCCTAGAGAGAACAGTGCCAGTCCTGACCTGCTCCCTTTAGTGTCCTTTGGCTTCATCACTGATAGCCTTGAGAAATTAAACTTCCTAACTGTACCACAGTTTCCCATTCCCTAATATGAAGATATCTCTGTATCTTCCCAGGACCACAGGGAACAAAGATCTAGAGTTGAAAGATGCCAGCCGGGCGGTGGTGGCACACGTCTTTAATCCCAGCATTTGGGAGGCAGAGGCAGGTGGATTTCTGAGTTCGAGGCCAGCCTGGTCTACAGAGTGAGTTCCAGGACAGCCAGAGCTACACAGAGAAATCCTGCCTCAAAAAAAAAAAAAAAAAAAAAAAAAAAAAGCCCAACTAGCCAAGCATTTAATCCAGAGAGATATTAAGAAATAATTTGCCCCCTCTTCAAAAAAGAAAAAAAAAAGGTTTAGTGTTGTGCATCTTAAGTCCCAACACTCTGGAGGCAGAGGCAGGTAGATCTAAGTTTGAGTCCAGCCTGGTCTACATAGTGAGTTCCAGAACAGCTAGAGCTTCATACTGAGACCTTGTCTTGAAAAAAATTTAAAAAAAAGAAAGAACAGGAGGAAGAGGAGAAAAGGAAGAGGAAGAGAAGGAAGGAAGGAAGGAAGGAAGGAAGGAAGGAAGGAAGGAAGGGAAGGGTTAAAGGTTCCTTTTTGAATGAAGTAGCTTTTGCCCACTACCTGCCCCTGCTTTACAGCCTTCTCCTCTGCTGACACTTTCCCTCTCAAGGATAGAGCTCTGTTCTTGGAGGAGTAACCAGGAGAAGGCCCCTCACCAGCCCCAGATTTCCTGTTGTAGGAATTGTGACACCCCTACGAGGCAAAACAAGTCGTGCTACCTCTGTGACCAAATGCAAACTACAGAGAATACTGTCCTCAACTGTCAGTCAGCTGAGAGAAACAGTGTTGTGTGGGCTGTCCTTCAGACACCAGGCAGGAGGAGGCTGTGGGACCTTTACTCGTGATAAATTGGAGGTGAGGGTGGGGACTTGAGAAAAGCACAGAGGTCCATGGGCAATATGGATTCTTTGAGACTCCAAAGATTTCTTCCCACACCACACATTTGTCTTCCCAAGAAGAAATAAATATAGGAGGGATGACATGGTCACAATGACAGAGGTGGAATGAAAACAACCAGACCGAGGAGCCCCTCCATCTGGCTATAACTCTGGCCAGCAGCAAAGGACGTAATGACAGCCAGATGAGGATGAAGCTCTTTCTGTCCCCACTCTGGGAGCTTCCTCATAGAAGATGAGCTCTGTCCTTCCAGAAGTGCAAGGGAGCCATGCCAGAACCTTCTTCAGGGGATCTCTAGACTGCCAAATGCAGCCTCCCTCCCCCTGCCTAGACCTAGTCCCTTGACAACCCATCAACCTCAATCCAGACACAGGAAGAGCTATCATGCACCTAGCCCATGAGGATCTGTGAGGAGCTCAAAGAGGACAGGAAGACAAGCTGCAGCTGGGCGTGATGCTCACAGAGGCCTGTCTCTCAAGATCTGACATAGAGGGTACTCATGACATGGGGCGATCAAGCCTGAGTTCACACAGACAGGGTCCCTTCTCCCATGTCTTAGTTAGGGTTTTTATTTCTGCACAAACATCATGACCAAGAAGCAATTTGGGGAGGAAAGGGTTTATTCAGCTTACTTCTATGTTGCTGTTTATCACCAGAGGAAGTCAGGACTGGAACTCAAGCAGGTCAGGAAGCAGGAGCTGACGCAGAGGCCATGGAGAGATGTTCCTTACTGGCTTACTTCCCCTGGCTTGCTCAGCCTGCTCTCTTATAGAACCCAAGGCTTCCAGCCCAGGGATGGCACCACCCACAAGGGGCCCTACCCCCTTGATCACTAATTGAGAAAATGCTCCACAGCTGGATCTCATGGAGGCACTTCCCCAACTGAAGCTCCCTTCTCTGTGATAACTCCAGCCTGTGTCAAGTTGACACACAAAACCAGCCAGTACATCCCACAAGCAGATGAGGCACTCCAGGATGGTGTCAACAGTCACCAAATTCTCTGGGGTCAAGGAACACCCACCCCAGAAGTGTGAAAAGGTAAGTTGGTTGTCTCCAACATAAATTCACTGTTCTAGTTTTTGTGCATTTAAAGCAATTAGTTCCAAGATGGATACATTATTAATTTTTAGAAAGTTTTGTCCAAAGATTATGCATGATGTTATACAATTTATTTTTTCTCAGTTATCCATATATTTTAGACATCTTTGATTTTCTTGGGTTACTTTTTGAAAATTGTATTATCAGAGTGTATGTGTATGCATGTATGTATGCGTGTGCATGTGTTTATGTGTGTGTGTGTGTGTGTGTGTGTGTGCATGCGTATGTATGTATGTGAGAGAGGAGGAGTGCATACATGCCATAGCACACATACGGAAGTCAGAGGACATCTTTATGGAGTTGATTTACTCCTCACACCTTGTCATGGCTTCTAAGGATCAAACTCAGGTCACCTGGCTTCTTCAGCAAGAGCCTTTAACCTGCTGAGCCTCCTCACTCACTGGCCTATGATCATAATTTTAAAATAATAAATAAAATAATATTCCATTTTATGAATGCCATGTGCATCTAGCTATGCTCCATTAAAGGGCACTCGAATAGTTTCTAATCTTTGCTTATTGTGATTATGAGCAATGCCACAATGACTAAGTACACTTATAGTTTAGATAATATGTACCTAAAAATTAAATTACATATACTATGTGTGGTGATTTGAATGAGAATGGCCCTCATAGTGTTCTATGTTTGAATTCTCTGTCCCCAGTTAGTGGAACTTTTTGGAAAGGATGAGGAAGTGTACAGCCTTATTAGAGGTGTACCACTGGCCCCATGCCAGGCCCAGCCTCTCTCTCTGCCTGTTGCCTATGGATTAGGAGGTGAAGCTCTCAGCTACTGCTCTAGTGCTGTACTGATCATTTCACACCATAAAGATCATGGACTGACCCTCTAAAACTGTAAGCAAGCCCCCAGTTAAATGCCTTCTTTTGTAAGAATTGCCTTGGTCACAGTGTCTCTTCACAGAGATAAAACAGGAACTAAGACACTATTCATGATATAGCACTAGCAAAAAAATGTCGACTTCAATAGACCTGTGCTTTGTGTATATGTGTGTTCATGTGTGTATGTACATGTTTGTGTATATGCACATATGTCAATGCACATGCATATGTGTGCACATGTGTGAAGGCCAGAGGTCACAGTTGGGTTTCTTCTTCATTCACTCTCCATCTTGTTTTTATTTTTTTTCTTTGTTTTGGTGTGTGTGTGTGTGTGTGTGTGTGTGTGTGTGTGCACGCGCGCATGCAAAGATCAGAAGACAGCCTGTGGAAGTCTGGGCTCTCCCACTACGTAGGTTCAGGGAGTCAAACTCAGGTCATCAGGCTTGGCGACAACACTGTCACCTGCTAAGCCATCTTACTGGCCCTCCACCTCCACCTCACCCCCTCTTTCTGGGACAGGAGCTCACTTAACATGGAGCAGAAGGGCCATGAAGTCTCCTGCCTCTGCCTCCCTGGCACTGAGCTCAGAGCTACTTGCCTGGCAAGCTCCTTATTGAGTTATCTGCTCAGCTCTGAGCCAGTACTTTTTAAATACTAAAGGGGCTACTAAGACTACTCTCCACTGTCATAGACAGAAGGGATCATATCCATCCTTGTCCCTCTGTTTTCCTCACTGTGGCAGGCCCATGCACACATATACATACATACACATACATGTGCACACACATACATGTGCACACACACATTTATACACACACATATACACCCACATATACACATACATACATACATGTATATGTATACCTACTCACATGCACACACATACATGTATGCATACACAGTTATACACGCATGCATACACATGCACACACTCATGTGCATACACATATACATACACACACATACACATGCATGCACACATGTGCACACACACACAAACATACATACATACATACACAGAGCTGACCTAATAGGAACGTATAACAAGTTCTCCAGAGACTCCATCAGTGATTCTCCTCTGAGCCAAACACTCAGTGGTATCAATCAGAACTCTGAGCTCTCTTAGAGCCCAAATCAAATGGAATAAAATTAAGAAATTACCATTTAAAGATATTGTCCAAATCTGTTTAGAGAGGACATACTCCCAGAAAAGAGAAGAGGTCCCTTAAGTAGAAATTGTGTCTTATAAATAATGAAGGCAGAAATGTTAAGCAGGCTGCACCACTCCGTGAGAGCACTGGAGAGGGGCTGTGTTCCCCTGCCCACCAGAGATGGCATCCTTTTGTGGGAATCCAGACAGAGACAATCACATACAACTCTTGCCCAAAGGTGCCCGTGTGCTCACTGAGGTTGAAGGTATATTCTTTTTTTTTTTTAACACTCCAAAGACTTATTAATATATTTATTTAAACAAAGAATAATTCTGTCTCTGAAAGATGAACAATGTGTTTTCTTTTTTTTTTCCGTGTTTCACTTGTTTAATTATTCTTTTTTTTTAGATATTTTCTTTATTTACATGTAAATTTTTCCTTTCCCAGGTTCCCCTCCAAAAAACAAACAAACAAACAAACAAACAAACAAAAACAACAAGAACAAACTCCTTTTGCCTCCCCCCTCCCCATGCCTGCCACCCCACCCTCTCCCACTTATTGGCCCTGGCATTCCCCTACACTGGAGATGGCTCAGTCATTAAAGCGCTCACGTGCAAGCATGAGGACCTGAGTTCAATCCCCAGAATCTACATTTAGAACTAAGTAAAATCTAAAAGCTAGGCACCATTTCACGCCCATGTAATCCCAACACTGACGAGGCAGAGACAGAATTCCTGGGGCTCACTGGGCAGCCAGACCAGCTCAAGGCTAAGGGAAACCTTGTTCCTGAGGCTTGGCACTCAAGATTGACCTCTGGCTTCTGTATAGATGAACGACCACACAAACACAGGCTCACATGTACACTCATACACATACAACACACATATAAATCCAAATGCCATCCTGTATCATCTCCAGGAAGATCAGAATATGCTGCTTTGATGGTACTTCATCCTGGCCGCTTCCAGATGCCAGGGTAAGGCTATGGATCCAGGGCCAAGGCTACTCCTAGGCATCTTTTCTCACCGCTTGCACACCAGGCTGTACAGACTCAGAAAAGGCTGGGAAATAACCGGGCCCTTGGCCAAAGGCTTGAAAGTTTGGATGTCTGGTTTCATGAGTTTCACAGTAGGTCTGATTTTCCAAACAGGACCAAGTGTCTCCGAGAAGTCCGTATAGCTTTAAAGTTCCCGATTCCCAGCCTCTGCTGTTTACTGTGTCTCAGCACCTGAGCCCTGACTGGAAGAACAGGCCTCCCAAGACAGCGCTGCTGCAGCCACTAGGGGCTAAGAGCATCTCTAAGAGTCCACACACTCACAGAGCCATGACTGCTCGCCCCAGAACAGGCCCTGCTCTAGAACCCTGAGGATCTTTGCTCTGGGCTTTTCTCCCTGAAGTTGGTACAGCCACTTCTGCCTCATGCTTGAAGCAGAGACTCTAGAAGTCTTTCTGGGAGTCTCAGAAACAGCCACTGTGTGCTGGAGGGAACTGCTACCAAAAGCCGCCAGGCCTGCCTTCTCCATGGCCATCAAGGCAAGCAAACCAAGGATGGAGGCGGGTCTCCGGCACCTATAAACACAGCTGCTCCCACTCAGCCACAGACAGGAAGCAGATGCCGGGAGGCCAGGATACCTAAGGTGAATATCCGCAGGCAGACAGATCAAGCCCTCAGAAAAATCACTGTTGCCTCAGTCCCATGAGCAGCGGTCCAGGGCTCCTTGGACACGTGATCCACACAGTAAAGGCCCTTGACTCTATCCACAGGCTGACTGTTCTCACCTATGAAATGAGCTTAAAACACTGTCCCCTTTCATCCCCCTCCCTAAGCCCCAGCTCCAGGTAGGAGCAGGTATCTGCTGAGTGGGGGAAAAGCTTCAGAAAGGGCTGTGCCAAGCACTATGCTAATCAGAAGCCACTGCTGAGGAAGGTGGTGACTCAGGCCCCTGGATGACAAGAATTTGTGGGGCAGACATGAACCCAGCCAGCTATTCAGTCCCCCCTAGGGCTTCTCCGGCACAGCTGGGGAAGGGGACGGTCCTGCTAGGTGCTGAGTCTGGGAGCTCTCCATTCAAAGAGCATGTTGCCCACGCCACAAGACAGCCTGCTCCATGACAGTTCTGGACAGCCAGGATTTACTGTTCTGTGCATCCATTCCCCATCTTTGGTATAGGCTAATTAGGTTTGAGCTTGCGACACTAACAACTGAAGGAATCGAAACCATCTCTTGGTGTATTTGAATATTCAATACACATATTAATTTTATACTCATAAAGTAAATGTCTAAGGAGACTATCTGCAGCATGTAGCAGTGGAAAAAGTTCCTGAAGAGGAGCTCAATAAATTTGGATTCCAGGCTGGGCCCATAGGAATTCCTGTGTGATTTTGAATGGGTTTCTTAACCTGGCTGGACTGTGATAAAGTCGGGAACCAGGGTTAATGATGCCTTTTATGCTAGATGTATTTGATTTTATAACAGCAATAAACTATTATTCTCTTTTTCTATTATTTTTCTCATTTCTTTTTTACTTCTTAGAGAAGTATCCCTGGCTGTCCTAGAACTTGCTATGTGGATCAGGCTGGCCTCGAACTCACAGAGATCCATCCACCTGTCTCCAGAGTGCTGAATTAAAGGTGTGAGCCGTGCGCCCCATGCATTCTTTCAGTTGTTGGTCTGGGTTGGCCTGTTTGTCCGTTTGTTTAGATAGGGTCCCAAATAGTCCAGCCTAACCTAGAGCTCACTACACTACCCAGCTAGCCTTGAGCCCATGTTGACTCCAGATGCCACCACTACCGTTGCTGTTGCTGCTTGGGGGGGGGGGGG
>JADRCD010079071.1:0-21179 GCA_019843815.1 Montemys delectorum | reverse complement strand
CTTCTTCTTCTTCTTCTTCTTCTTCTTCTTCTTCTTCTTCTTCTTCTTCCTCTTCTTCTTCCTCTTCTCTTCCTCCTCCTCCTCCTATTCCTCCTCCTCTTCCTCCTCCTTCTTCTCTCTCTCTCCTTTTTCTCTTTCTGACTCCAAATTAGTTTAAAGAAAATGTAATCATTATTGCCATTTTAAATAAAGGAAAGATGGAGACTCATAAGTAGGAACACAACTAGGGGCTTGAATGAACACAGCCAACATGGGAGCTAAGTTCTCCTAGCCAGTCTTTGCCATTCTTGACTCTCCCAGAAGATAATTACAAATTTAGGAGAAACAGCAAATAAGACAGGGATAAATTAAGACTTCTGCCTGATACTTGCAGTGTAAGGGACCTTCAGTACACGAATCCTTCTGCTGACTGAAGCAGCCATCTACAGTTCTAGAAATACCAAGACAATGTGAGGTTTTTTTTTTTATTAATGTAAAACACATTTACTAGAAAAGAATATTAATCAGTCAAGTTAAAAACAGTGACAGTTACAACTTCATGGGTACAATTTCCTGTTGTTCTTATAACTGTGGGGCCCCCACTTGTCCTTTGAGCCAACAGACATGGGGTCACTATTGTAAAGCTGATCTGGAAGCTCCAAGGTTTAATGCTTGTGTTTCATCCTTTCAATAGTGTTGTCTACATAGGCAGATGTTATCTGCAGTTACATCTGGAAAGGAGTAGTATGTAGTGTGCAAAACAGGAGAAACTGTTAAAACTGAGATGAAAAATTGAATGTCTTAAGATACCCTGAGGCTAATGAAAAGGGCTGCCAATGGCTGAGGCTATAAGGCTGGCCAGTCCAGAGTTCAAACACTGTGTGAGCTTAGGAGAGGTTGGCAAGCTCATGACCAGCTATGTTGCTTCCCTTTCTCTTTTATTCCTTTTCTTTGAGACTACTTTACGGTAACCTATATTATCTGGAGGTTTGTTGTTGTTATTTTGTTGTACTTTATCAGAACATAAATAAACTTGTGGTGCTTAGTTACTGGACAAAATTTTCCCTGAGAGAACCAGCTCTAGTTTTATGGTGACAATTACAGAAATTGATTTATGGATAATCTCTTTAAGCAAACTTAGTTTGAATATGTCTGCTATTTTTTGCAAGGGATATCTGAGTTTTTGAAGAGAAATTTGGGAGTTCTTCTGTCTAAACATGCTTTCTATTGGGAAAAAGGACAAGATGGTGAAGTAGATGCTGCCTGAAAGCAGAAGTGGATACTAGCTTATAGGAAACAATCAGACAGCAACTGGGAGCAAGAGGAGGGCAAGCAGGAGAGTGCTAAGTTAGTACAAACTATAAGAACACATTTGTTTCCAGAAGCCATAATAGCATCCTCTGCATTGTATTTTTACTTAAAAATTAATTCCAATGAAGAATATTGGTGGCCAGTGTTTGAAAATGCTGTATAAGAAATTATATCTATAATATACAAAAAATTTTTATGCCACGTATATAAAACAAAGAGCTCAATTTAAAGTGGGTGTATTAACTAAATAGGAATTTTCCCGAAGAAGATATCAATGACTGATAAGCACATGAAGTGATGCTCAATATTTTATTCAGGGAAACGGAAATCAAACCCACAGGAAGAGAACACTTAGTGTGCATCAGCACAAAAATGTGAGATGATAAGAAGCATTAACAAGAATATAGAATAAAAGGCCCCTAATCCATTTTGGGTGAGACTATTATGAAAAAAGACAAACAAATCTTCAACTAGGCAAGCATAATAAAGTTGTAATATGAGCCAGTACTACAGTTAATGGTAGCATATTCACTGCAGGCAAAAGAAAAAAAGAATATGAATAAAAAGAAAGAAAGCGAGAGACAGAGAGAGACATATACAGGGAAACATCAAATTTCCATCAACTGATGAATGAATAAAATGTGCTGTAGCCATTAAATGGAATGAAATATTAACACATGCTATGACACTGATGAACCTCGAAAACTTTGAGCTATTTGAAAAAGCTCAACACAGAAGATTACATCTATGATTATATTTAAATGAAATCTCCAAAATGGGCAACTCTACAAATACAGAAAGGGAATTAGTACTTAGGGCTGGGGGTGAATTAGTACTATTCACCCTGGAAGTGAAGGTTGTTGCACAATTCTGTGAGCATTCTAAAACCAACTAAGTTACACACTTTAAATGTGGGCATTGTTTAGGATGTGAATTATATTGCAATGGAGCTGTTACAAACAAAATGCTTGCTGGAGGTGTTCTCTTCTTGTTACTGTATCAGATAGTAGAGACAGGATTATAGAGATAAGACTCAGAGCCATCAAGGAGTGTATGATTTAAGGAGACAGATAAGAAAGGGAGAAACTAGTGGAGAATAAATAAAATCTTATAATAGAGCCCCGGGTATCTCAGAAATAATGAATTAAAGAACGCTTCAGCTAGGAGAAGGAATTTAATCTGGATCCTGAAGTGGGAATAAAATTTCAGCTCAATCAACAAAGCTGCAGGGTGTCGTTTGTGTCAGTGTGAAAAAGCAAGGTCACTCCAAGTTGAAGGATCACTGACTGTGAAGGAAACCCCGACCTCCAGTCACCATCAGAGAACAATGGAGAAATGGATAGTGTCTAGAGGTGTAGAGGGTGCTGTGACAGATGAATTTCAAAAAGTAGTCTGGATCAGAGTCTTAAGGGTCTTCATTTCCCTGGAGCATAATGTATTCCCTGACTTAGGACTGCATATCACACAGAAGTAATGTGGTAAAGCTCTCAGAAGGAATCCTGAAGTCACCTATAGCTGCACCTTGGACAACTGACTGATCCTCTCTGGATCTTAATTTCCTTATGTTTCACATGAAGGAGAACATCCTCTACTTCAGGTGTTAGTATTGTCCAAATGAAACAGGGCTGTAACAAACCCTCCAGGGCTGGAGAATCCAGCATCGATTTTCATCCATTTCCCTGTTCCTCTTGCCTGCATCTACAACAATGGCTTGAAAAGCCAAACATTTTCCCAGCTTCCCTTGGAGTTTGAGGTGGCCATATGACAGTGACATAATACAGTTAATGATACATAAGCAAAAGATGGCTGAGGGGCTTCTAACAGAGTTTTTCTTTCTTGAAGAAAAGACCCAGGCATCGCTAATGCTGCCTGCTTTCTGTTAGTCTCTGCCTTAAATGCAGGCATGATACCTGGGGTTCTAATAGCCATCTTGCAGCTGAATTACTGATGACAATGAAGATGAAAAGCCGACAAAAAGGATAGATGGCAGTGCAGAGAGAGTCTAGTCTTTTGATGGCACCAATGGCTACATGCCAACTTCCAGCTACCTCTGGACTTATGGGAGAAAAACAGCCTTCTTACTTGTATGAGTCATTCGTCCTAGGAGTTTGTTACTTGTAGCAGAAAGCCTTCTTCTTAAAAATAAAACCAACTGAAGTACATCTTCAATCCAAGAAGCACTCACAACTGATCCAGAGGGTATGAAAGCATTTTCATATGATATTAAGAACATTTTACATGGCAGATATATATGCTTTTACTTCTATTTTTTCTTCTTCTTCAATAAATATACATTTTTATTCTTTGAAATGTTCATACATGTATACAATATATGTTGACCATATCCATTTCCTACCCTCATTCAATACCTCTCATGTCCTTTGTTACATTTTATGTATTATTATTATTATTATCAATATTATTATTGTATGTGCATACACACATATGTGTGCATGTGCTTGTGCCATGGGTCTTGTGTAGAGATCAGAAGACAACTATGGGTTTTTAGGATAAATCTCAGATTGTTAGGCAACCAGGACTGGAATACAGTTTAGCTTGCAAAGTGCTTCCCTAGTATGTACAGATCCCTAGATTTGATCTCCAGCTTTATATAAACCAGGCATGATAGCAGCAGGCCTGTCATCCCAGCCCTTGGGAGATGGAGACAGAAGAATTAGAAGTTCAACTTTATCCTCAGCCACACAAAGTTCAAGGTTAGCTTAGGATGCATGAATAAGACCCTGGTTTTTTTAAAGATCCATTCATGTAGAAAATATTAGTAAAGTAAGGAACAACACGATTGCACATAATAAAAAATGAAAATGCAGTAGGAATGAAGCTGTGGAGGGCAAATTGGTAGGATCTCACAACTGGCTGGGCACAGAAGTATGTGGGGGGGGGGAGGGAGAGAGAGGGAGGAGGGAGTGACTGAGATGGAGAGAGGGGGAAGAGAGGGAGACAGAGAGGTAAAGGGGGAGAGGGAGGGGAGGGGAGGGGAGGGAGAGAGAGACAGACACAGAGACAGACAGAGACAGAGACTATTTGGGATGAAAAGTTTTATTCCTGTTTACTAAAGCAATGTTGGAACTTTAAGCTTCCATTCAGTGTATAGAAATAAAGATAACTATAGTGGTTTGAATGAGAAGCGTACACCATAGGCTCAGGTATTCAAGCATTTGGTCCATCGTTATAGAGGGGCTTTAAGGGTTTTCAACCTTATCTGCTTCTCGAACACGATGGAGATGTGGTCTTCTGCTTTTTGCTTTTGCTCTCACGCTTTCCATCCCCTCATGAACCATAAGTGAAAACAAACTTCTATTTAAAATGCCTTTAAGAAATACCATTTTATCACAGCATCAAGAAAGTAACTAATAAAGCAATGTTAAGGAGAAACATAAGAGTTCCATGTTGGTCATACTATCCTTCAATTGGTTATCACACACCTGAGAGGCCCTCGATGATTGGGACTTAGAACTACAGATGGAAGTTCATATGTGGGGGCCATTTGGTATACATGGCAGCTAAAGCCTTGAGAGCAGCCACAGGGAGAACACAGTGAAAGAGAAACTGGTCAGGGCTGGAAACGTTAAGTATTGGAAAGAAAGGGGAGACTAATCAGCACAGAAGGGAACAGGAAGTGCTCAGTCAGTCAGTCAGTCAGGACTATTTGTCAAGCACTACTGGGCTCAAAGCAGAGCAGTGGGAGAGGTAGAGAGAGTACGTAGCACCAGTATGGCAGAGTGTAATGCCTTGGAGACTGGGGAGCAGGAAGGGATGGTCAGATGCTGAAGACAAGTCAAGTGGGATGAGAAATGAGGAGCTTCTTCCCCCGGCTACATTCATCTAAATTCCTTTAACGGGAGTTTATTGTTAGCTGTAATAGCCTGTCTGGAAGATAAATGCTAAATTAATTTGGGAACTGAGTTCTAAAACTCTCAAGTGGCCTAAATCGTTTAAAAGAAGATCAAATTCTATTATGTGAGATTGAATTGGTTTCTGCAGGTGGTTGTGCAACACTCTTCCCCAGAGATCTGTTTGTCAAATATGGTTTCTGTCCAGTTCTTCCTAGGAGCACAAGGCATGGCAGTGTGAGAGCAATGCAACTCCATCAATTCCCTTGGATATCTTGTTCTGTGAATGGAAATCACAGTTCCTGGCTCCTGATTTCAGCAGACCTTAGCTCTCTGGCTGTGTGATAAACATCCCATTCCTGCAGCTTTGTCTCCCTTCACTTCTGTTGTTAGTATCACTCTTGTCTCCTTAAATAGCCTGAAAGTTCCTTGGTGGTACACATTATGTTTTCTGCCCCGTATTCCCTACAGTGCTAGAGGGATCGTAGTCATTTAATAAGTATTTCATCATGCCAAAGCACTGTGATCAAGGTGTTTTTAGACAGTGCCCATGCACATTTTACAAAATGTACACATTTTAAAAAGTTAGTGTTATTTAAAATACAGACATCAAAGACCTAGATATATAATCTCACAAGCCAGAAAGTGAATGAGTAAACTAGCTTGTGTGGATTAATTCTGGGTTGCAGAAGTAAATGGGCGAGAAACAGGTCCAGCTTGAACAAAGCTCAATACCGTTTGGCAGCTATCTCCCAGCCCTCAATGGGGAAGACTGGAGGAATGCCAAGAGGATGGGAGATATTTCAAGAATCCATTGCAGTACTTAAGAACATGCACTTGGGAACTCTGTGGGCCCAGGCAACAACAACAGGGGCACTGAGCCATTTTTTTATAAAGTAGTTCAATGAACATTTATTGAACTTATATCTTGAGCAGGTACACTTGCCTAGCCATTAAATATTCCAACTCCTCGGTGTTCAATCTTTCAGTACTCGTTCCTTCTCACTTCACACCATCTCCTTTGGTGATTTCATTTACAGCCTCTGCTTCAATTACCACTCATAGGAAGATGACTCACAGGCTTGTATCTTCAGATCAGAACACCACTTTGCAATTTGTACCTATGCATCTAGCTGCCAGCTTGACATCTCCTGTTTGATGGTTCCCAGACATTTCAATAAAACGATCTTAAAAGAACTCGTGCTCCTCTGCCTCTCTCCACCATCCTCTTCAACCATACATGGCTCACATCCAGCCTTCTCTGTCTCAGCTGATGACACTTCCATCTATCTTGTTCCCTGAGCCCAACACCCAGCACTCATCATTGAAGCATCCCACTCCTGAGCCTCATATCAAGCACCTCAGAAAATTTCAACCACCCTTCAGTCTGTAAAATGCAGGCAGATCTATCCGTTCATCTCTAGAGTCACTGTCACAACCCTAGACTTGGACCAGTCTGCTCTCACTTGGCTTTGATCACTGCAAGTTTCCTAACTGATCTATCCATTTCCATTTTAATCTCCCTCAAGTTTGGTATCCATCTGGCAACCAGTGGGATCATTTTGAAACACAAATCCGACCACAGTATGCCACTGCATGAAATACTTCAATGGTGTATCCTTTGTGTTGAAATAAAGAAGAAAGTAACTTATTTAGCTTACAAAGCTTGGAATGAGTTCCAAGTTTCTGACTTGGTTTTTTGTTTACTATAAACTACCTTTTGCCAATGAGCCCAAAGAGAACTTTTAAGGCAAACAAATTCTTTACAATTACAGCATTTGGGAATGTCAACATGTAAAGAAGGCTTAATTATCCAGATCACTTAAACTTGCTCCTTTAACTACTGTATACTGTATTTATGCCTTTACTACACTCAATGTAAATTAACCTTTTCAAGGTGGCTCCACAATTCCAGCAACTTTCTCCCTTTTAACTTCACTTGTCAGTGTATATGCTTCAAATATTCTTTCTTACATTTTTTTGTTTTATATTTTCTTCTACTATTTCATTAGCATATATTAATTATTCAAAACAATAGGTTTGTTATGACTTTCCATACATATGTAATATATTTTGATCATTTTCAGCCTCTCTTCTACCCTTCCCTTGCCTGTGGATTCCCCTTCTCCCAGCTAGTTTCTGTTCTATGTCCCTGTCCTGGGGCCTTCTCCTCTTCAGCTACAAGCTCTTGACTAGGTTTCCAGTAGCAGACATGAATTCCCTCCTGTAAAGTGGGTCTCAGATCCCATCTGAAAGTGGTTGGTTACGCCCATAATAGTTCTGCCACCATTTCACTAATGGCACACCTTTCCAGACTGATGAGCAGTGTAGCACAAAGAATCAATCCACAGCTGAGCTAAGACATAGGTGACCCTCATTGTCCCTTCCCCCATAGTAGCTTCCATCGAACCTCTCGTCTTATGAGAGCTTCCTCATGAAGGAAGCAGCTTCTAGCTCAGTTTCATCTTGATTTTTCTGTTCTATAAGCAAAGCAAGTGATGTCTTCAGCTATATTGCTTTGTGGTTTTGAGACAAAGTCTCATTGTGTAACTTGGGCTACCCTTGAATTCATGGAGATCTTCCTGCATCAGCCTACCAAGTACTGGAATTACAAGTATACCCCAATGCCTGTCTAAGCAGTCCGTCTTTAGTGCTTCTTTTAGTGTTTGTTGAATGTGAGACACACACACACACACACACACACACACACACCAGACATCTGAGTGGGTTTACATGATTATGGAAGTTAGCTATGAAACTCTAAAGTCTATATATAGGGCAATTCATAAGGAAGGGCAGAGAATGGAAACACTTGGACAGATACAAAATTTCTTTTTCCTTATGAAAAAATTCAATTTAGCTGATAAGGCCTTTCAATTAACTGGATAAGGCCCAAATGTGTTGATTGACAGTAATGTTCTTAAACTCAATTAATTGTAGATATCAGTCACAAGTACATACAATAAGAACAAAATCTAGACTAGTGTTTTCTGGTACAACATGGTTGTCTGCCAAGCTGACATATAAAACTGATCATCAAACTTTTGAAGCCAATATTCATAGCTGAGTTCTATCCTGATCAATAAGCAGGAAGAAGGTTTGTTGATGGCAATCCTCACAATTATTTTTTGTTTCCTTATTGGTTTTACATTGCCACGTTCCACGTGTTTATAAATTCTTAAAGCCCAAACTAGTGACAATTAAAACAGTCCTTTTCTAAAAACTCAAGTATTAAAAATTAGTATATGAAAAAAAAAAACGGGTTTCCTCCACCACCACCACCACCACCACCACCACCACCACCACCACCACCCCCGCAGAATAGTTCTCTCGGAACGCTCTGCAGAACTAGGTTCTGGTGAGCCTAGCCTCATTCCCTCCTTAGTTCTCTTGCCTAACCGCCCTGTACCCGGCAGATCTACCCTATCCTGTGCCAGGAAAGTGCTGTCACCGGCACCATGTCCTACCCATACCCAGCACTGACCCCAGAGCAGAAAAAAGAGCCATGTGACTTTGCTCACTGAATTGTGGCTTCGGGCAAGGGCATCCTAGGAGCAGATGTCCACTGGAAGCATTGGCAAGCACCTGCATTGGGACAGAGAACACCTAAAAGAACAGGCACTTCTACCGCCAGATGCAGCTGACTGCTTGTTAATTGTGTGATCCCTTCCTTTGGGCAGGTGTGGGGGGGGGCAGGTGATGATCATCTTCCTGCTTCCACTAGACATTGTGCCAGAAGGCAGATGATGGACATCCCTTTCCCCAAATTATCAAGTCCAAGGGTGATGTTGTGGGCATTAAGGTTGATAAGGGCATAGTGCCCCTGGCGGGAAACAATGGAGAAACCACTACCCAAGGGCTGGATGGGCTGTCTGAATGGTGTGCCCAGTATAAGAAGGATGGAACCGACTTTGCCAAGTGCCATTGTGTGCTAAAGATTGGGAAACATATTCCTTCGACCCTTGCTATCATGGAAAATGCCAAAGTTCTGGCCTGTTATGGCAGGCATCTGCCAGCAGAACAGCATTGTACCCATTGTGGAGTCTGAAATTCTCCCCATGGGGACCATGACTTGAAGCGCTGCCAGTATGTAACTGAGAAGGTACTGTCTACAAGGCCCTGAGTGACCACCATGTCTATCTGGAAGGCACATTGCTGAAGCCCAACATGCTCACCCCTGCCCATACTTGCACCCAGAAATTTTCCAAAGAGGAGATTGCCACGACAACTGTCACAGCACTTCACTGCACCGTTCCCCCTGTTGTCCCTGGGGTCACTTTCCTGTCTAGAGGGCAGAGTGAGGAACAGGCATCCATCAACCTCAAACGTTATCAACAAGTGTCCCCTGCTGAAGAAAACCCAGGGGCCTTGACTTTCTCCTATGCCTGAGCCCTGCAAGCCTCTGCTCTAGAAGCCTGGAGTGGGAAGAAAGAGAACCTGAAGGCCACCCAGGAGGAGTACCTCAGGCAAGCCTTGACCAACAGCTTCGATTATCAAGGAAAGTGTACCCCAAGTGGTCAGTCTGGAGCCGCAGCCCATGAATCTCTCTTCATCTTTAACCATGCCTACTAACCAGAGGTGATCTAAGCCTACTCCATCTTCACTCCAGGCCCCTCTCCACCACTTGCTATTGAAGAGGGGCCTTCAGGCTCTTTCCCATAACTCTTGCTGCTCCTGTGTGTGATGCTATCTGTGAATGCTAATTCTGCCATCCCTTCCAGTCCACTGCCAATAAACAACTATTAAGGGAGGGAATAGTTTCATTGTGGATTTTTTTCATTGTGGATTTTTTTTGCATACTTTGCTCTCCTCATTTCACTCTCCCACCTTTCTGGCCATCTTCAGCCAGCCCTCATCCTACCCTCAAAAGCCCACTTTCTGTTTTTGGGTTTTTTTTTTCATGATACATGTACTCTAATATACTCTTTTGTTCCCTACCAATCTCTCCTTAAGATTTTTCATGATCCCTTTTGAATTTTATCACATACACAGTGATAGGAGTTCATATGAAAATAGCTAATGAATCATGTGGTTAATATATGGGCAATATGCAGGAGGCTATAGTTCTCAGTATTAGGTGGGACCTCAGTTGCACAGTGAAAAGTGGTTAGGACAAAAGGGGAGACAACTGAACACAGAGGAAAGAGGGGAATACTGAATGACTAAGATATGGAGAATCTTTGCACCATGGCTGGAATAAAGTGCCCATAGGAAATGAAATATTATCAGAAATAATTCATCCTTTGAAGGATTTTTATGTGTCTATACATATCACCAAGAAGAAAATAATATCCTAAATGAATCCACAAATTTGAGCATTGTGACATAAAATTTAAAAGAAACATTAAGGTTTTTATTTTGTGTGTGTATAGTGTATTCATGTGTGTGTGTATGTGCATGTGTGTGTATGTGTATGTGTGTGCACATGTGGAGGCCAAAGGAGGATATCAGGTGTTGTGGTAAATATTATTTTGGGGTTTATTATTCCACTTAGACTATATAGTTTGCAAAAAAAAAAAAGAGGCACAAAAAACTTTATATTTATAGTAAGTCTTAAAACACTAGAGCTGGGTAGATATCAGCCCTCTATGTTATTTTGTCTACTTCTCTGTCAATAACATCAAGATTTCCCTTGCCATATTCCACCTGGGTCACTCCCACTCCAACAGATCAGCCCTTATGGCCATGCATTAAAGATCTACCTACCCCATAGTGACTTCTTCCTTCTTCCTTCTTCCCTCTTCCTTCTTCCTTCCCCCCCCCCCAGGCCCTGCCAGGGACCCCAAGGCCGGGAACCTTGACTCTACTCCCCTCTCTTCTGCCCAGCCCAGGTGGTAGGTAGCTTTATTAGCCAATCAAGGATACCTTGGGTTGGGGCAAGGTTTATACATAAAAGCTGTCTACTTCAAGATCTGCTCATCTTGGAGCAACCAGATCATGGGGTACAGAACTTAGCGTTTGAATACGATCAGCACTAGAGTAACCCTGCAGAGTCAGGCATCCTTCTCTTTCACTTTCTGCCATATTCCCTTGAGACAAGGTCTCTCAAGTGAGTCTAGAGATGCAATGGTGACCAGCAAGACCTAATGATCTTCCTGTCTCTGCTTCTCACAGTGTTACAGTCACAGGCTTTTTATGTGGTCCTGGGGATTTGTACATAGCTTAACTAGTTATTGTTTGTGTAGCAAGCACTGTTACTCACTAAGCCATCTTCCTCTCCACTAAAGAAAAATTATTAATAGATAATAATCTCTAAGCCCTGTGCTGTCTTTCGCTTTTCAGAAAAGAGTTGGTAAAGGTAATTATAAACAGATCATAGCATGACGCCAATGTCACAAGCCCCCATTAATCTAAAGAAAAGAAGTCTTAGTCAAGCGAGCAAACATTACTAAAATACATTAGCATGGGATACATGACATTTGTTTATAATATGCAATAAGGTCTAGGAATGTTACACTTCATGCAGCCAGATAACTGGTGATTAAATTCTGTCAGGAAGACATTGTTTTATTGGGTGGGTGGAGGGGACAAATGTAGATGGGACAACCGTCTGTAAAGGAAAGCAGTGGAGTAACTATGAGTCATCTGAATTAAAGTGTCTCAGGAAGCATGATACAGTTTCATCATGGGCAGGGCTAGCTGACCCCATCATGGGGGCCCGAGGGATGACCCATACTTGTTTCAAAGGTTCCAGAAAGTCTCCAGTTGCAGAGAGTTGCATTCGCCTAACTTTCTCACCCTTCTTCATCCAATATCCTCCAGAGACATAGTGATTGGAACATCTGCAGACCCTATAAACATCATCTTTTCATTCTAACTTCTATGGAAACACCAGTAGCAATGATATCTCCAAAATTTTCTCCTTGAAAATAACATCTCCTTGCATTGAATTCTTCTCTGCCTGAATGCCAGTACAGTGTGGCTCTCTATTGGGGGCTGGGGTAGCAGGGTTGGTGGGCATAGCGCTGAATGTGGACTTGGACTCTTTCAGATTTATGTCCTACTTTCATGTGTCTGAACTTTGCTTTCCTCATCTCTAGAGTATGAACTGCAATGTCAAAGAGATTAGTAAAACAAAAATCTGTCAACTCTTAGCATACATACACCTGTATTCTAAGTGGAGGTAGAAAAACACAGAACCCAAGAATAAGCAAAATGGATTAGGAAACTTTGCTTTGAGGCTTGGGGCAATTTTGTTGTTGTTTCTGAGCGAAGGCAATGTTCTTTTGTGAGCTGAAAACAATCCTGATCAAGGCCAGGGAAGAGCAGCGCTACTGATGTGTCTGGATCCATAAGCTTTGAAGTCAAATTAGACATCACGAAACCCAATGCTGCCCTCAATCTTGAAAGGGTTGGAAAATGACCCAACGTTACCTTTAGCTCCTCCACCAAAGTCTCCATCTATCTGCTTATTTTTCTTAATTATGTCTGATTTACCAAAAGCATGAGTCACGAAGCTAAACAAACTCGACCTATGGAAGTATATGACATTTCATTTGCTGGTTTTAGAACACAACAATGAAGCTGTGAATATGCATCACAAAGGTGTTTGAATACATTCCTTTAAAATGCATTATTTTTTATGTCTGCATAAAAAAGTGACCTCTTGGTCAATTTTGGTTTTCAAAACTTAGTTTCAAAACTCAACAAACATATATTAGCATTGCCATTGTACAATTTTAATAAGGCTTTGTGTGGCTGTCTTTGACTTTAATCAGGGAGGCAGCAGGTTGATAATGAGCCATAGAATGAGTAATCAGAAGTCACTGTGGGTCACAGTTGTATGATAGTCATCTGTATGAGGGGAACTATTTTCCTCCATAAAATGGAACAATACATGTTTTTCTGAAATGTAGCTCTCTCCAGAAACTATGACTTTAGTCTCTAATTCTTGCCATAGTTAATCATATTGCAAACTCTATAGTTTCTAAGGGTCACTGGTTTTAAATTACAGCTCTGTTATGGCTACTCCCTTTTAGAAACTCTAGAGGGAAAATTGTTGGTTTGAAATTTTCCCTGGGGAATGTGGGTTTTCAGAGATGGGGTTATATGTATCCTACCCTGGCTTCACACTTGGTATGTAGCTTAGAACTGACGTGAGCCTCTGACTCTCCAGCTTTCACCTTCCACCTTGGCATCAGTGTGCCCCGCTCTCTGTGGGGCTGGGGATTTAACTCAGGGCTTCACTCATGCTAGGCAAGTGTCTCCCAACTGAGGGCCATCGTCCTCCAGCCTGGCTTAAAAAGTTTTAGCTCCTACATGCTTTGGCTCAGGCATCAGGCATCAGGATGGCATTCTTTAATAATTCTTTCATTGTCAAATCACACTCCTCATTTCTGTTTCTATATTTAGAGTTCCTTGTGATTATATTTTACCTGTCCAGGTAATTCAGAATAAACTCTCCCCCATTAAAAGATCAGTTTACAACCCAGATGTCCCTCAACAGAGGAATGGATACAGAAACTGTGGTACATCTACACAATGGAGTACTACTCAGTTATTAAAAACAATGAATTCATGAAATTCTTAGGAAAATGGATGGATCTGGAGAATATCATCCTGAGTGAGGTAACCCAATCAAAAAAGAACACACATGGTATGTGCTCTCTGATAAGTGGTTATTAGCCCAGAAACTTGGAATACAGGAATAACAACCCACAAACCACAAGAAACTCAAGAAGTAGGAAGACCAAAAGGTGTGCATTTCATTCCTTCTTAAAAGGGGGAACAAAATACCCATGGAAGGAGTTGCAGAGACTAACTATGGAGCAGAGACTGAAGGAAGGACAAGCCATCCTAAATATAGCTATCTCCTGAGAGGCTCTGACAATACCTGACTAATACAGAAGTAGAGGCTCACAGCCATCCATTGAACTGAGTACACGGTCCCCAGTTACAAGGAGTTAGAGAAAGGACCTATGGAGCTGAAGGGTTTGCAGCCCCTTAGGACGAACAACAATATGAACTAACTAGTACCCTCAGAGCTCCCAGGGACTCGACCACCAATCAAGGACTATACAGGGTGGGACTGAATGTTCTGGCAACATGTGTATAGTAGAGGATTACAAATTCGATCATCAATGGGAGGAGAGGCCCTCGGCCCTGTGAAGGTTCTGTGCCCCAGTGTAGGGGAATGCCAGGGCCAATAAGTGGGAGAGGGTGGGGTGGCAGGCATGGGGAGGGGGCAGGCAACAGGGGTTTGTTCTTGTTGTTTTTGTTTGTTTGTTTGTTTGTTTGTTTGTTTTTTGGAGGGGAAACTGGGAAAGGAGAAATTTACATGTAAATAAAGAAAATATCTAATAAAAAATATTATTAAAAGATCAGTTTACTAAAAACCTTAATTGTAACTTTAACTTATTTTCTTTTTTCTATGTAACATACCATATTCCTAGGTTCTTAGAATAAAGATCAGAACATCTTGGAGGGCCATTGTATACACACACACACACACACACACACACACACACACACCTTTAAAAAGTTTTACATTTTCAGAATGTATGAAAAATAATATAGAAAGTTCTTATTCCTTCCTAATGTTAGCATTTTATGTTGCCATGGTAAGTTTGTCACAAGAGACAAGAGATAATACTGGTATACTACTACTAATGAGATGACACTTCATTAGATTTTTGTCAGGGTTTTTATTAATGACTTTTCTGTGTTTCAGAATATGGAGGATACTATGTAGTATTTAGAAAACTACTGCTCTGATAACAATCTTATAATTTCTATGACAAAATACAGTCTTGATTCAGTCAACTAATTTGTTCCAAAATTTCCCATAGAGACAAAACAGATGGAACTCTAAACATAGAGATCCTTTATACTTTAAACATTCTTCATTTTCTCTCTGCTTCTTTTTAATGTACTTATTAACTATCTGTCTTGTGTTCTCCTAGGCCTTGGGAATTGAGAAACAGATAAAATAATCCCTTGCCCTCGAGTAGATGACACTTTACTTGGTGTGCAGTAAGGAAAGCACAGGCAATAAGCAAGACAATTAGCTAGAAGCAATAACTTGCAGAATGAAATGAAATAATGGAATTCAATAAATGAAACAAAGAAAATAAGACAGACAAAATAAAATGCAAAACAGGGAAGAATGTGGATGATGCTAGGTGCTTTGGGAGCAATTTCAAATAATATGCTCATGTATACAAAACCTAAAAGAAGTGATGGAATGAGCCACAGAAGTACATAAGGGAAGATGGCTACAGGTGGAGAAAATATTTTGAACCCAGGGTCTAAGATTTCCCAATAGGTTGGAGAAAGAACAGAGGGTTGCTCAAAGTGACTAAATGAGGCCAGAACAGAAATTAAATGCAGCTCTATTACAGAGAACACCACTGAAAAGATTTTGGCATTGAGGGATATAAAAAATACACAACTGGAAAGTTAAAACAGACACATGATATGACTTGATCCTATGCAAAGTCAATTCTGGTTACTGTGTGAAAAAGAAATCCTAATGGGGCATGTGTTCAGGGAAACCTGGGTAGGAGGCCATTGTAACCTATGAAAGAGATGATATGCTGGGGATTTTGACTGGACTTGAGAGGGGGAGTGTTAGGAAAGGATGATTCCATTGTCTCTTGGAAGGAAGGTGACATGAAGTTTCTAGTAGTGAGTGTGACTTTGGAAATGAATGATTGAACTAGGAGTAATTCAGGATGCTGAAAGGATTACTACATGCATTGTTGAAGCCACCAAGATTTAAGGTGGATGGAGTGTGGCAGAGAACAAAGGTGTGTGTAGTGCTAAAGTACATAGAAAACCAGGAGTCATTGAATAGCTTTAATGAAGGGGTAGTAAGTGGACTGCGCTGACATCACAAAATTGAGGGTGATGTGCAGTTAGCAAGGAAAGACAAGGATGACCCAGATGTAGTAGTGTGAAGACCTGGGTTAGAAAAGGGAATAGTCATCATTTAAGAAGGCAACAGGGGAGAGGATGTCCTCAAGGGAGACTTGAGTCTTAGCATAAACAGGGAAGGAAAACTTCAGAGCATAGAATAAGGTTATAGAGAAAGAGTTTATGAAAGAGAACTGTAGAGAAGATTATGTCTGCAAAAGTGGCTGTGAGAAAAAGGTCTTTGATTAGTAGCAATAGGTCGTAGGATTAGCAAGGAAAGGCTGCTCATATGTCAGAGATGCAGGACTCATCAGAAAGACACAACTTAGTGTCTGTCATTTAAATCCACCTAACAGTCCTTGTCTGGATTATTACAAAATCCTTTGGGCTATGGTCTGTTTTCCAAGTTATCCTTTGTTCTGTCAGAGAAGCATTGTCTGGCTGGCAGTTCCATTTCTAGGGGTAAATCCATCAATTGTCTTCCCATTTAGTCCCCTGTAAATTTGGTTAGTGTGAATCAGTTCCCTGAAGCCTGACCACTTCTGTGTGAATGCCATACAAATCAAGTTTCTGAATTTCTTAGCCTGAAAACCAGACAGTGGCACTCATGATGACCCCAGTAATATGGCCCAGCCTGAAGCGATGATGTCTGCTTCCCCACAGATTTACCTTAATTCACTTCAAGTAAAAACAGGTGAAGAATAGAATGCAGCTCAACTCATTATCATCCTGCACTGTTTAGACAGCAAAACCTGTTGACTACAGACTGATATTTGAGATCAGGTTTCCATATTTATAAAGATATGATATGAGCAACTATGGAGCAATACGGTTTGGCGATTGCTTTAGTGAAGTGCACAGACACAAACCCTGCATTGGTCATTAAGGTGTCTTGGTTGGCTTCAATTCAGAATAGTAAAGCCAGGTGGCTAAGAGAGTCAGAACAGTGATGGACTGGAGTTCTCTTTCCTAAGTGCCTTGAGTCATTTTTTTTAGAGAAGTAGTTCTTGACTGAAGTATAAGGAATAAATAGGTTCCATCAAGCATTATGGTCTGCAGGAATGAATATTTGGCTCCTCTTTTAGTCTAAAGTCACCAGGACTATGATGGAGACATACTGTGTTCCTCCCCTGGGAAGGAACTATTTTATTAGTTGTCTGGAGGATCAAAGAAAAGCTAACAAATACAGTCATCTCAGTTTTTTTATACCACTAAGGAAAGGAAATACAACCATTTAAACATTTTTGTCTTCTTCCTCCTCCTGCTCCCCATACTTCTCCATTTCATCATTGTCCTTCTCTGTCCTCTCTACTCCCCCTCCTATGTATGTGTGAGTGTGTGAGTATGTGTGTGTGTTTAGTTTACATTAGCATTGTGTTAAAAATTAAATCATCAGTAGTCATGGTAGTTCATATTTATAATCCCAACATCCAGGGCGCCATGGAAGAATAAAATTACCATGAGATCGACATGTTTGGACTACATAGTGAGTCCTAGACCAGTGTGGGTGACTGAGTAAAATTCTATTTCAAAAACCAAAATTAAGTTTTTAAATTAAAATAAATGCATAGTTAAAATACAAACATAAGCCTGGAGAGTACTTAGAAAGATAAACATAATGAAATTATGAGGGAAAACAGTCAAAATAATGCTGTGGCCAACATGAGCCTGAGAAGAAAGAAAACTCATATGATATTTCCTCCAAATGTCCATGACCTAGTGATGACATTTAGGTGAGAAGAAGGCTACTCAGTTTGTTGGATCCAAATTGGTGATAGCTCAAAGAGGTATCAGCAAACTATAGTCACCAGCATGAATGCAGCTTGTCACTTGGACTTTTATGGTCAACAATGTGGGCTGAATTTCATGAAGCTGGCACAGATAACAGGAAGAAGGTTTCATGAAACTTGAAAACCACATTCACTGTTTGTACTGTGTTTGTACTTCTGGTCCTTTTGTGTACTGTCTATGCTAGCTTTTGTTCTACCATCCCAGAGTTATGGTGACAGAAACTTTATGGCTTACTGAACCATCAGAGTGCCTGTCTCTTTACAAACAAACAAAACAAAAACAACAAAAACAACAACAAAACCATAATTCTTCAGTTTGAGTGCTGAAGAAATACTTGATTCTCAGGCTCCTTTTATCTTTCTTTCTGTTGCCATGACATTCAGGGCATAATTTCTATCCTTAGTAAACCTTACAATACAAAATGACTTCCAGAGCTACAACCATCTTGTCCATGATCCACACAGAGAAATGGAGAAAACAGAAGGAAAGATAAGTCCTCCCAGACTGTCAGTTCTATTTCAGGGAGCTTTAAAAAGCCTTTTAAAAGTCTCATGCAGTTTTTGTTTTAAGGTCAGTGGCCAGAACTTTACTAGGTAAACACACCTAACAAGAAAAACTGAAGAATATACTGCTTACTCCTGGCATCAGTGTACTCTGCTAATATTTTCTTATTTAAATTGTTTTCCTATAATATATTTTGAAAACATTCTTCATGTCTCACAACTTTGCCCAGGTCCACCCTATATGCTTACCCACCGGACTCCATGTTCTCTCCCTCCCCCCTCTCTCTGTGTATATCTCAAAAATGAAAATAAAAACAAAGAACTCAATATGACAAAAATTAAAAACAAAAAACCAAATGAAAACAAAGGGAGAGAGAGAGAGGGAGAGGGAGAGGGAGAGGGAGAGGGAGAGGGAGAGGGAGAGAGTCTGTTTTGCATTGGCCTACTCCTGGGCATGGTGCCTATTCTGGCGTATACTTCCCATACCCAGTGACACTCTCTTGGATACTCTGCTAATATTTGAAGTTTTCTTCCAGAGGGAGAATGATACAACAGACTTTGCTTATGCAATTAGCAAGCTCTTCAATGAACTTTAGTCTTGGTCAAAATTCAAGAATGAGAGCAAATACATAGTAATATATTTTATTATTCATGTGCCCCGTGGAATACTTAAAGGTATACTGAAGTTTAATGTAATACAATAATGACAATGACATGACATATGAGAAACCAGAGGTAAATGTTTAAAAACTGTCTCTCTGGGGAAGAGCTTGATTTGTATCACAGAACTCATTCCCACTATGACAGGCATTAAGCTACTGAGAGAATAGCACTGAAGAGAGTTAGAAAGAAATGCTAGCACTTGGCACTGTGAGCTAATATGACCTGCTTGCATAACACTGCGAGAAACAATGGTGGATATTAAGAACTTAAGGCACAGCCTTCAGCTAGCTCTAAGCAACTACTAACGTCTGCCACACAGCAAATACAATGAATAAGAATCTGGGGATAAACATCTCTGATGAATTGCCCATACTACAGTGAATAGCCCCACACCCATGTGTATAAGGTCAGCACTAATTGAACCATGAGTGCTGGGGACCATTAATGATAATAATGATGATGACAATATCAATAATAGAAATGAAGGACATGAGGTTGGGAGGGAGATGGGTTGGGGAGTACTGAAGAGAGTTGGAGGGAGATAATGGGGTGGATATGGTGAAAATACACTGTATTCTTATACGAAATTCCCAAATAATAACTGAAAATATGAGAAATGATAAAAGTAAAAGAAAAGGAAAAATGACATAAGGGGATGGAGAGGCCAGAGGGTTAGAGATGGAATTAGTTACTTTTTCATACTTGGCTCCAAGTGCCTGACAAGAAGCAGCTTCAGGAGAGAGAAGTTGGTTGGCTTGTAGTTTGAGGGGCTGCAGTCCATCACAGTAGGAACAGCAGGGGTGGCAGTTAGCTCCATTGATGCCAGCCAGCCAGACTCATCTTCTCATAGCTCAGTGAAATAAGAAGCCGTGAAGTGGGACCAGGTTGTAAACCCTCAAGCTCTAGCCCTTCCCCAAGCTAGGCCACACCCCTAGAGTTTCCACAGAGCTAAGGACCAGTTATTGAAACACATGAATTGGTGGAGGACATAGTATAGTCAAGCCATAAGAGAGACAACATGCTTGGAAGTTTCTTCATTCTACCTATTTGTGGAATAATATATACAGAAGTGATTACGATTTTAAGGTAACCAGTAGCAAAATAGAAACTAGATGCCTGACATTCAAGCTACCAAAGAACAAGCAATGGATATGCAAAAGCAACAAATGCAGTAAGTATGTATCAAAGTATTAAGCGTTTTAGAGTATTATGTATAACACTACTAGTTATACTACAAAGCTAGTAGAATTATATATTTTATTTTTATTTCTTCGTTAACCTACCCACAGACAAAAGTGACTTTATAAAAAAAATCTTCATCTGCAGTGGTCTCCACATATATAGTACCTCCTTTGAAAATATTTACATACTATACCACATGAACTGTCAGAGAGGTCTTAAGAGTAGTAACAAATATATCCTTCCTTAGAAACCCCATGAATACATCTGTAAGACAAAAATCCAGATCATCTAGAAGACTAAATCCACCCCTCCAAGAATTCATTACCATCTCACTCTCCCAACACATATGCTCCATCTCACTCTCCCAACACATATGCTCCATCTCACTCTCCCAACACATATGCTCCATCTCACTCTCCCAACACATATGCCCCATCTCACTCTCCCAACACATATGCTCCATCTCACTCTCCCGTAACCAGTGCTGGTGACCTTTCTTTGCCTGTATGAGGGTCTCATCTGAAATGGCTGGTTCTCTCCAGTGTAGAAGCCAGAGGATTGTTTCCCCAGACTCTTTGGCCTGAGGACATGGGCATGTGACCTGGATTTAGTCATATTCCCCGGCATCACTCTGGGAAGGGGAAGAAGCACCATGCAGATATCTACCATGGCTAGTGGTAGAAGCATCCTGGTTGCCAGAAGTAGCAGTGGTAGGGGATGAGCCTCCAGAACTCAGCATCTGCGGCATGTGGGGGGAATTCTGCAGTGGCAACTAGATGCTGTTCACTATGTAGCCAATGGGTTTGCTTATCTGTCTTGTCAGAGAATCAGTGTTTTATCTGAAATAGCTAAGGTCAATTGTTGTTTTAGACTGATGAAAAATATTTTTTTTCCTTTTTCAAGCAGAAGTCGTGTCTCACACACATTAGCCACATGGCAAAATATACAATAAAGAATATAAGATAATTTCAGTATTTGTCAGCGAATTAAATCTCAGTTACTTTTAGATTGTGTCAAAAACATTGCATGAGCAGTTTATAAATTA
>JADRCD010079067.1:0-15294 GCA_019843815.1 Montemys delectorum | reverse complement strand
AAGGGAGGAAGGGAGGAAGGGAGGAAGGGAGGAAGGGAGGAAGGGAGGAAGGGAGGAAGGGAGGAAGGGAGGAAGGGAGGAAGGGAGGAAGGGAGGAAGGGAGGAAGGGAGGAAGGGAGGAAGGGAGGAAGGGAGTAAGGGAGGAAGGAAGGGCAAAGCAAAAGGAAGGAGTTAAGAGCTCTATTGTATGGCCTCGGCAAAGGGAATGGTTCAAAGATGGGAGACTCATAAAACTCGAGGAAGGAATCAGGTTAGAGCAGGGAAAAAATTAGTTTATGTAAAAGATATAGGTTGGCCGTTTGAATGGGGCTTCGTGATGAAGGGTGAATAATGTGGAATCAATGGTTAGTAATTCAGAAAGCAGGCTGGGGAATAGTGGCCTACACCTTTAATCCCAGATCTGGGGAGACAGAGGCAGGTGGATCCAGGTGAGTTTGAGGCCAGCCTAATCTATGAGTGAGTTATAGGACAGTCAAGATCTACAGAGGACTGGGGGGGGGGGGGTCAGAAAACATACAAGCAGAAGTCCTTCTGAGTGATAGTTCAAATTAATGTGATGACAGAAAGCAATTCAATGCTTTACTCTTTATTTCAGTACAAGTACACTTCATCTCATTTTGTCCTCACAGTAATCTCAGTAGATACCCACCATGGTTACTGTTAAATGCTGCCAAAGAATCTTGGCTTCAGAGAGGTCATGGAATATCGCCAGTGTGATCCCCGTGGATTCACTGTGGCTTGTTGGATTTTAACCTCCACCTTTCTTAATTATTTGTCAGACTACCATTGAAAATTGAAGTTAAGGGAAAAAAGAACTCCTACCATTTTCCAGATAGCTCTCCCCCCTCCCCTGCCTTGTGCTTATGGATCAAGGTGTAAATTCTCGGCTACTGCTCCAGTAGAAAAATCCTGGTTTTATAAGTTGGCTTGGTGTTATCACAGCAGTAGAAAAGTAGCTAAGGCAGTCACCTGAATTCAGAGTATATTGAGGCTGTAATTTAGGCCGTTGGATCAATGTCAGGAATCTCACACTGTCCATTGTACACTGGGTGCACATCTCTTAGTGCTGGTGCTAGTGGACCCCTGCCACTAAAAGGGGTGGGATCCGCTTCCCTGAGGGCATCAGGAAAGAAATCAAGCCCATTACAGGAAACAAGGTACTGGGACAAACTCCCATACTACCACCCATGACACAGAGGTTTGGAGGTTGACCTAGCCTCACAATAGACCAGTCCCTCTTGTGACAGGGACCCAAGAGTGCTGAGGCTACAATGCCCATGTTCATCCAGCCGAAGGGGACAGGGTTAGTCCAAAATGGTCTGAAAGTCTGTGCTTAGGGCTGGGTCAGCTGCCGTCTTTAGGATGGTCATTGTCGCTTCTGGGAGCTTCCGGCACAGCTGTTTTTGGGCTGCAACAGAAGATGTACTCAACTTTCATTCCAAAGGAGTGAGATAGTTCCTTAGCTTGCCTGTGGGTCAAGTTCTGGCCACGTGTAGGCCAAGTGTAAGCAGGAGTCCCACCCAGGGACTCACTGCCACCACCACCACAGTGGGCACACAAGGACTTCAACCTTGACAATCTGGAACCAGGAACAAGACAGGAACCTGAGGACTTCCCCCACCCTCCCAATCCCCTGCATCTAGGAAGCAGTCAAGCAGAGGTGGGAAGGGACCAGGCAGGGATCAGAAGGTTCCTGAGAGTGAACTGTGTCACCCTATGGGCCTCTCCTGAAATAAGAGTCAGAACAGAGGGAGCAGGAAGGAGGAGAAGGGAGGCTGTGGTCAAGAAGCCTAGTTCCACTCACCTGGGGCTGCCTGAGTGGGCCTCTCCCCAGGAGATGGGCGTGGCATGTACAGTCTACCTTTGAGTTCACCTAGGCACTCACTGTTTGAAGAGAAGGAGCTCACTCACCTGTCCTCAGAGGTCCCAGGAGACATCTGTAGATGACAGAATGAGCAGCCAGCTTGAGCAGGAAGGCTCGGTAGCAAAGCCAACGTGCAGCTTCAGGAGGAAAGGAGGCAGAGGCACCCTTGGCCTTCAGTTTCATTCCTGGGGGATCAGACAGAGGCTGAAGAACTCAGCTGGCCCCAGACCCTCATGGCCTCCAAGGAGCT
Organism: Montemys delectorum; assembly: GCA_019843815.1. NCBI lineage: Eukaryota > Metazoa > Chordata > Mammalia > Rodentia > Muridae > Montemys > Montemys delectorum. The sequence continues at coordinate 13,180 of JADRCD010079067.1, read as the reverse complement.
CTCCACACTCCCCTGACCTGCTAGCTGCAGACCCTCATGACTTCCAAGGAGCTCTTTACAAGCCCCTGACCAGTAAGGGTGGTTGGTTACACTAGTTCCTGAGTGAGTGCATGATGCCACGAAGCCCACCCCCCTCTGTGAGAATGCTGGCCCTCAGCCATCTACGCACCTGGATTCTTGACCTTAAGGATGGAGTAGCAGCAGGATGCTTGGTTGGAGATGATGCCCAGAAAGAATGCAGGGTTCTTCCTAACATGCTGGTCAAAGGGAAGTTGAATCACACATGCATGGAACCTGGGTGGGAGCCACAGTGGAGGGAAGGAGACCCTGGCAAGTGTGCACATGTATAGGCACAAGCACAAGCTCTTATCTGTGCACACATGTGAATTATATACAGAGATCTATGTGCACCATATCATATAACTGCATATACAAATGAACTTACAACTACAAGTGAACACACAAGCATTTGTGGGTGCACATCTCTTCATTCCTGTATGCTATGTAACGAGTCCCCTCCCAGGTGCCCCATACACCTGCTACATCATATCACATTGGGGGTAGGCTGCCCAACAATGAGACTGTGTCTTCAAGCTCTTCCCCGCACCCAGCCCCAGTGACCAGGGAGGTTACTTAAGAGGCAGCCAGATCCACAGTGGCATAAATCTGACCTGTGGTTGGTGTGACTATCTGCCAACTCCCCACAGAATGGTGCCTTCTGCTACAGCTCTGTGGGGCAGCTCTCCTTTCATGAGTCAAGGGAAATCAATCCCATCCCTACAGGAAACCTCAGAAGAAAGGGCCTATGTATGCTGTGTGCCCATGGTCGTGTAGAGTAGTGACTGCATAACGAATGAATGAATGACATGGGTCTGGTCTAATGCACCTGACTTCAGATGCACATAACTGAGGTGTAAGTCAATGTGTAGGGCACCACGATGCCCAGGCTGCTTTCAGCTGGGAGCTTGTTATGCCTTCTGGTGTCAGACTGGTGACACTATCAGCAATAGTTCTGGATCTCTGCTTTCTGGGGCTCTGAATCCCCCTGCTTTCTTCCCCCATCCTACTCTTTCTGAGGTGCTTTCTTGGGGGGAGGGCTCCTTTTTTTATGTTGCATTTCTATCTTATTTAATTTTTTATTAGATATTTTCTTTATTTACATTTTGAATGATATCCCCTTTCCTGGTTTCTCCTCCGAAGAAAACCCATTCCCTCCACTCCCCCTGCTCACCAACCCACCCTCTCCCACTTCCTGGCCCTGGCATTCCCCTACACTGGGGCATAGAGCCTTCACAGAACCTAGGGCCTCTTCCCCCATTGATGACCGACTAGGCCATCCTCTGCTACATATGCAGCTGGAGCTATGGGTCCCTCCATGTGTACTCTTTGGTTGGTGGTTTAGTCCCAGGGAGCTCTGAGCGCACTAGTTAGTTCATATTGTTGTTCCTCCTAAGAGGCTGCAAACCCCTTCAGCTCCTTGGGTCCTTTCTCTAGCTCCTTCATTGGGGACCCTGTGCTCAGTCCAATGGATGGCTGTGAGCCTCTACTTCTGTATAAGTCGGGCACTGGCAGAGCCTCTCAGGAGACAGATATCAGGTTCCTGTCAGCCAGCACTTGCTGGCATCCACAATAGTGTTTGGGTTTGGTGATTGAATATGGGAAGGATTCCCAGGTAGGGCAGTCTCTGGATTATCCTTCCTTCAGTCTTTGCTCCATACTTTGTCTCTGCAACTCTTTATATGTGTATTTTGTTCCCCCTTCTAAGAAGGATCGAAGTATTCATACTTTGGTCTTCTTTCTTCTTGAGTTTCTTGTGGTTTGTGGATTGTGTCTTGGGTATTCCGAGCTTCTGGGCTAATTTCCACTTATCAGTGAATGCATACCAAGTGTGTTCTTTTGTGATTGGGTTACCTCACTCAGGATGATATTCTCCAGATCCATCCATTTCCCTAAGAATTTTATAAATTCATTGTTTTTAATAGCTGAGTAGTACTCCATTGTGTAAATGTACCACATTTTCTGTATCCATTCCTCTGTTGAGGGACATCTGGGTTGTTTCCAGTTTCTGGCTATTATAAATAAGGCTGCTACGAACATAGTGGAGCATGTGTCCTTATTACATGTTGGAACATCTTCTGGGTATATGCCCAGGATTGGTATAGCTGGGTCCTCTGGTAGTACTATGTCCATTTCCTGAGGAACCGCCAAACTAATTTCCAGAGTGGCTGTACCAGCTTGCAATGCCAACATCCCCTCCTGTCTCAAGTCCATAGGCTCCGGTTAGCACATAAGGTTAAATGTGCTCTCAGCACAGGGAGACCAGAAGAGGTTCTTATCTTACAAATATGGGGTTGTGTGGAGACTCAACTTAATGCTGCTTTTTCCTGACTGCGTGTCAGCATGCCACCCAATCAGGGGGAGCAAACAGCTGCTCTGCCTTGAGCTTGAGAGCCCCAGCAGACATCACGGCTGGCATTTCTGGTCTGTGCCTCCCTCTAGTGGTGGCACAGCCCATGGCTCACCTGTAGGCCTGAAGCAGGAAGATCTTGTATATATTGATGCAGACGGTCTGGAGGCTGTTCACCTGAAGTCCCAAGAGAAAGAGAACCATCAGTAATGTCCCTGAAATCACAAATGAACACTTTCTGTGTTGCTGCCAAAGAGGGTAAGAAAGCCACTTGTGGAGAAATCCCAGAAAATTGAGCCAGGCCCCAGTGGGGAGGAAACAGAAAGGAGGAAGCAGGAGAGAGTTGAGACCAAAGCCCACCACAGTGGCCTTTCCTGGACAGAGACCTCAGCAGCCATGGCCTAAGAGTCCAAAGCCAAGGTCAGGATCCAGGGAACCTCTCTCTCTGTGGGAGCAGATGTGAGGATTGGAACGTGATGGGGATGAGCAGGGTGAATGCTCAAGGTCCTCAGTACGCATCCACCTTTCTACATGTTCCTCACATACACACATGCATAGCCATGAAAATCCCCCGCCCCCAGAACAGGATCTAGACTAAGATCCAACAGATGAGGTGGCTGCCCGTTTGCTCACCTGCAAGTCTAGAAACAGACCTTGACACTTCAACCGCAGGACTGACAGGAGCTTGTTCTGCATGGCCTTCCCGGCCTTGAAGACACTCTGGAAGGTGAGGCTCATCTTAATTGAGGTCCGGGCATAACTGCAGCACAAAGGTATCCTGTGTGATTCCCACACTAGCTCCTCCTTTCACCTCTTGTCCCTCTCCGCCACACACTGCATCTTAGATGGGGTTCGGACCTTCACCCACGGAACCGATTCCAGGTCTTGGGACTTACTGATGGCACCACCAGAAGCCTTGGATAGCTAAACCCAGCCAGAAGTAGTGAACAACATCCATTTGATCCGGGATGGGATTACCGGACATATTTGCTCATCAGTGGCAAATAAGAGCTGGGAAGATTCAGTTCAGAAGGAACTGTGAACCTTACAGGAAGTCACAACCCTGTGCTTCTTTCAGTGGCTGCGGCCTGACACAGAACCTTCCCAGCACAGGGCTGTGATTGGAGGAGATCTTGGTGACAGCCAACAGTAAGGGAATGCCTACAGTGGGGTCGAACCCTCTGCAGACATCGGGATGCATCTTGGTCACCTTGGGACAACAGATGGGACTGGGACGTGTGCACGACAAGGTTAAGGAGGGGTGGTGCCTTCTTGTCATCCAGTGACCTCGCATCATCCTCAAAGATGAATATAAGTGACAGGTACAGTTACCTCTGTCAGGTTTCTGATTTTTATACTAGTGTGAATGCATGCCTGTGCGTGTGGGTGGAGGCCAGAGGAAGAGGTGTCCTGCTCCATGACACTCCTCGGGGTTCTGTCAGCTCTCATCACACTTTGTATGTGAGCTATGGTCTGGGGAGAAGACATTCCTATCATTATGCTTTCCCTTTAGGATGTTGCTAGTCACTCTGGCTGGCCTCCAGACACATGGTCCCTGGCTCAGGCGGAAGGATGCTGAGCTCAGATGATGGACCCACACCGAAGACTCAGAGGCTGAGCTCACTGCCATTCTTAACGTGGACTCTGGAAGCAGGGACCTTCTGGCCTACATATGGTCTCTAATGGCCCCTGTCCAAGGCCAGCCTGGCTTCCTAAGGGTGTGTTGTCTTCAGGCTCTAGTATTATGTTCAGAGGGGAAATTCTTTTTTGACTGATTTTCCCACGACTCCATGACACCGAAGAGTACCAGGGGCCGGAGCAGATAAACTGGTGTGCTCAGCACTGAGTTGGGGGCTGGAGCAGCAAAAGTGGGTCTCGGAGGCAAAGGGCAAAGTCAGGAAGTCTGAGCTGAATCCCAGGGACTGGACCAATTTAGCATACAAAGGCAGGAAGGCTGAGGATCCCAGGCCTGTTGAGGGCACTGTACAGATAGATGGCTTATCTGCACCCAACTCTTCCTTTACATTGTGATGCTCCAAAGAACACAACGGTGACAGGGAGTTTGGATCTGAGCTCAGAACTAACAGCTGTCAACATGGTGGGTTGTCAGTCTCCTACCATAAAGTCAGAATTTTCATATTTTTCACTCATAAAAAGAAATGGCCCAGCTCTTTTTACTTGTGTCTATCTCAAATCTGTCCTATCTACATTGAGCCAGCATCTGGGCTGTGAGCTCTTGGTAGATGGAGACCAACTCCCATCCCCTCCCAGCCCCTTGTACTTCATACAGAGGAGGGCCTTGGCTCCATGGTGTTCAGGAGACTTGGGACAAAGCTGAAAATGTTCTTGTATTGCCCATGCCTACCTCCATGAAGAAAGGGAACATCTTTTGGCCTCTATCGCTTCAGGCCTCATGGTCACTTGTGTCTACAAGCAGGACACAGAATGTAGTACCCACAGCAATATCTGCTCCTATGACCTCATGGCTCCTCAGTGTGCTTACCCTGAGTAGTCACAGAATACCTCCAAAGTCTGAGTGTCCAGCAGTAAGCCACACCAGGGAAACAGGCAGTGAGCAGGCAGCTGGTGTGGAGCTGCATCACCCAGGGCACCAGTCTCCACAGGGAAGTTCACCACTGTCTTCTGCAAGTTTATCATGCATCCGTATTCGGGAACGCCATGGACCAGGGTGCTGAATAAGAGAAGGAGCATTGGTTATGGGAGCCTGGAGGCACCCAGCGCATGCCACAGAAGTTCTCAGAGGTGCTCTGAGACCAGAGAGAGCAGATGCTTGTGGGTACCCTGAAGGAACACCAGGCACTCTTGCTCTGGACTGTATAGCCTAGCTCCCATCTTCTGTGTAAGCAATGGAGCAACATGGCCATCTGGCCAGGCCTCAGACAAGTGGAAAGTTTCACATGACTCTGTGGGTCATATCTTAGCATCCATGTAGCAAGGCATATCCTCTCCCTGTGACCAAAGCCTATTTTCTTGTAGCTACTTTGGGATGCTTATAGATGTGTATTGCTTCCCCTATCAGCAAATGCTAAATAATAGACTGCTTGCCTATGGCTAGACCTCCCCAGTAAGTTGAAGGCAGAGTTGTATCCTCCCTCCCCCAAGGTGAACTCACAGCAGCGGTCTGGCTCCTGTACTTGATGCCATCCATTTCCTGGGCGCTCTACATCCTTGTGACTGGCCAGCCCTGCAGTAAGTCTTTCCCTACAGGTGTCCACGGACAAGCCCACCTAGCAGCCCCTCCTGGTTGGCCTGACATTCATCCAGGGCATCCTGACATTGCCCTGACAAGGTCTTAAGGGCAAAACTGACTTCTGGGAATCTCCTCAACAGCAGCAGTGTCTTCTGTCTTCAGAGGCCACTGCCGATAGGCCATTTAGCTCCCAAGTGCTACAGATGTGGTGGGGCCTTCATTGGGGCCTTCATTGGGGCTGACCTTGACAAGCATGGCCTCTGTGCAGTCTGCACAGAGCACTGGAAACACCAGTACCTCAGTGGTGACAACTTCTTAGGGCTCAGTTTCACTAACTACTTTCAGGTTTCTCGTCTCTTGTCAAGTATCCTACAAAGAAGCCTACAAACATCACAGCGCCTGAGGGGGCCTCCTCTATAATACCTGACCTGAGGACACCCTCAAACTCTGCAGTGCCTGAGGAACCTCAATGTATGATCGCTGCTCTGAAGCAAGGTTGCAGTACCCAATTCTAGTTTGAGCCACAGAAATTAATTTTACAACCAGATGTGCCCCAAACCCTGGCCTAACCTGTACATACTATAGACGCAGCCTAGAATACACACTATAACCCACTAGTATGAATATTATATAAGAAAAAAGATCACTCCTGGTGCAATAGCCATGCCTCAAAACACCAACATTTAGTAAGTCCAAATTCTCTAGTCTCTTCCTAGCAATTCCATAAAGAAAAGTGATTCCACAGAGCCTGTTCACCCAGTGCTAGTTCATGGTGTGATGTGAAGTCTTCAAGTTGTCAGGAATGTGTCCAGGGACAACACATCTCGCAGGAGGGCTCCGTGCCTCAGGCCTTGGCAAGCAGTCCTTCTGTGGATCAGCTGGGAGGAATGGGAGTTGATGCCTGCTGTCCTATCTGGAGAAATACTGGCACTGACCAGGTCTCTCACCATACTGCATCCTTGGTGAGACCAAACTGGACCAGCCATGAGTGTCAGACTCTCTTCCTTGGAGCTACAGGTGTCCTATGCCTGGCTGCACAGATGAGGTGCCTCTGCCATGTTATAGAGATGCTGCTAGGTCTTGGTGACCATAGGAGCTCCAGGCATGCAAAATTACTAACCAGTTAAATGTGCTGCTTCAGCACATTTATATCTTATACAGATCTATGTACATATATACATATATCTTGATCATACAGCAGAAACACAGGAATGATGGTCCTTACCTGAGGAAGGCTTTTGCTTGGGCCAGGTGAGGTGTCACTAACAGAAAGTCATCAACAAAACGTAAAAGCAACCTAAAAAGAAGACACATCAAGAGGTCTCACAGAGCATTCACCTGGAGCCAACCTATAACACTAAGTATAGAAATGCACATAGACAAAACAAAGCGAATCTTTAAAAGAAGAGAATGACAGTTTCACTGTCCTAACAGAAATGGCTCTGGGACGCCTCACAGCTTTTCGTGAAGTGAAGGCAATGGCCTTCACATCTGGAACATAAACCAACTGTGACACCCACTTAGTGACCCGGCCCCTGGGAGCAGTAAAAGGAAGAAACATTTACCCATCCTGCTGCACCTCGGCAAACAGCTTGTTCTCCATGTCTCCAAAACACAGACTGCAGAGCAGGGTGGACAGGCTGGAGCCCTGGGGGATGCCCTGGCACTGCACATAGCACCTGGTTGTGGTGATGGTGATGGTTATGGTCAGAAGCAGCAGCCATGGTGGGTTTCACACTTGTATCTGATACCCCCTCCTCACGTGTGCATGGATAAACAGATACCATTCAGTGAACATGCTCACAGGCCACATATACAAACAGTGGTATCTACCATTGTCAGTTGCTAAGACCTAAGAAGATAACTCATTAAGTACCACCCTTATCTCTTCCATGCCCCACTCTTGCTACAACCTGGGGTGGCGCGGACCACGTCCCTGTCCACTGACTCCACGGCTTTCCTAAATTTTAAACAAGAATGACAAGCACTCAGCCTCCTGAACTGGAACAATTCACAAAAGATTGTTAGCCACGGAACATTCTTGGTGACAGCTGTGTGAAAAAGTTAGTGCCTTCTCAGAGAATACAATGGAACCAAACATACATGCAGGTGCAGACTCGCAGGCGTTGGCAGGGGTGGGTGTCATCAGATGGTCGGGACAAGGAGGTCACCCAGGGAGGCACCCCTCACACTAGATCCTCTCCATTAGAGTAATCGTCGGGAAGCTCAGAGGCACTGTGTACATGGACCTGACTTTTAAGTGTATCAAGCAGAACCACATGAGGAGTGGTTAAGTCTCCTGCCACATGGACAAAGACTCACGAATCTGTGCTCAGTGTTATCAGGACTCAGAAGCACCATGGCTGTGTTTGTGAAATACACTCAGTTGTATACTTGTAGCTTGTGGTGTCCCAGCATGCTCATCTAGCATTTCCAACTACAGCCTAATACACGCGTTGTGACTGTAGATAATCAGATGTTCCTTGTCTTGCCTGACTTCATCTCTAATAACCCTGAAATTCTTTTCTGTATTGGCGATTGTTGTGGGTTCCTATCAACTCAGCAAAAAGGAGCCAAGTCTATACTGCTGTACCAGTCTCACAGGTAGGGACTTTGGGTACAGAAGTTCCAACCAAATGCTCAAGCACTCAACCTCACATCGGATCCACACACACAAAACAGGCTTTTGCAGGCTGGTGGGCTGTGAGGTAGCTCCAGCCCAGAGCCAGCCTGGGCTCTCTTTACCTCAGCAGTGCTTTTCAAAGAGTACCTGTTTGTTGATTTTTTTTTTCTCCTTAAAAATAGGTTACAAGCTGAATTATTTTACAGGGTGTTACATATTTAGCAAATGTTAAGTTACAGAGCCTCTGAGTTCTATTGTCAAAAGCCTTTACTGCATCTATTGAGATGTTCATGTGATTTTTTTTTTAATCTTTAGGTGCATTTGGGTCAGTATATGTGTTTATAGACCTACACATGTCAAACCATCCTGCGTCTCTGTAATAAAGCCGAATTGTTTGTTAAAAAAAAAAAAAAAAAAAAAAAAAAAAGAGTGCCTGGTCTGGCTTGTAACTCATGGTAGTCTTGGGCGGATTCAGCCATGGGCACTGTACTCTCTTCTTTGGTGCTCTGTGTGCCCCATGCCTGGCTGCATGGGTGAGGTGCCACTCTGACAAAGTAGCAACACGAGCTCGAGGCACATAAAATCATTAACTTCACTGGAGCCACACTTATCCAGGGGCTCTTAAGGCCTCATGGGTAGGCAGCTCTGTGGCCCAAAAGCCAGCAAGCAGAAGGGCAAGACAACTCTCTGAAAAGGAGCAGGGAGGGAGGAATGAGGAGGAGGCAGACACTCAGAGTCCTGAGTGCTGTAGCCCATCGGCAGGCACCTTGCTCAGCAGCCAGGATAGCCTCCACCTACCTGTCCTGCCTCTCTGCCCACCCTCTGCACACTTGCCCCATGCCTGTGCCCACCTGCCACCAATCTTCACGACACTGTGACGCAGGAAGTGCAGGAAGAAGTCAAACAGGCTGCTGCTGCTCTCATTCATAGAGATGCTCTAGAAATGCATGTAGACAGACTGGCATGAGGGTGCTGAATGTTGCATCAGGCTGCCACCAGATGCCCACTTAAGCCCAAATGTTTACGATAAAGTCGGGGTGGAGCCAGGGTCAAGTGTCACTGAATGGCTAGGCTGAATATGACTCAAGGTGACAGGGTATGTGACTTATAAAGTAGTGATGTAACCTTTTCTGTTTCCACAGCACTAGGTCTGGAACCTTATAGCTCACACAGTACCCCGATGAGCCACAAGACAATTGTCCAAAGGTCTCAGTGAGCATGGCTGCCCCAAAGGTAGAATATACATCAAAGACTGTTCTGTAGGACCACTGGCTTGTGCGTGGGGAGATCTATGTGTGGCTTATGGAAACACCGCTTCTGACATAATGGGTTAAGATGGGGGCCACAGATCAAGTCCAACTTGTCCTCCAGGAGCAGTTGAACTGTCCTTTGATCATGAGGTCAAAACTGAGGAAAGAGATATCTTTACTAGTTCAGCTGAGGTATGGGAGACAAGAGGGTGGGAAGGGCACTTCAAAGCATCTCTTAGCATGCCCACCTAAGTTGGAGGGTTCTGGCTATGTCATGAGGATTGCTACCAGTCCTGCTACCCTTGTTCTTGGGCCCCACTACCCAGGAGCATGTTGGTCACATGCCTGCACCGAAGCAAGTAGCCAAGTAAAGGTGGAAAGCTCCCCCCGAGGTGTGGCCCATTAATGGGAAGCCCGAGGACCTGCTCGATGACCACGGAGTTCCTCAGTGCACTGGCATCTGAGTCCTGCAGATGCTTAAGGAACTGGCTCATGTATGGCTGGAGGTCAGAGAGGGTGGTGACCTGTAAAAAGAAGGGGTGAATACTTGAGGGGAACCAGAGGGGCACATGGTTTTCTGGCCAGGACAGGCACAGCCCAACAACAGAACACCGTTCTCCATTGCAGAGTCTTGTGTGGGAAAAAGAGACTCCGGCACCCCACAGAAATAGCAGCCTTCCCCACGGTCAGCTTTCCTCAGGCCAGGCATCTCCATAATTGTGGTTACCGATGATTGCAACACAAGCAGCTCCCTGATTTCTCCAGAGACAATGCGTGGCCAGGGGGAAGAGCTGACAGGGTTAGGGAAGAGACGGCTTCTTCATCGTTTGCAACAGTCTCTCTAGGAGGCCTGACTTTGATCAAAGTGGCCACCAAGACCTGTGTCTGCAAGACAGGATGTCACCAGAAGGAGTACAGTACCATCTGCTGCTACGGCACGGGAACAAGCCCGAGTCTGCCAGGTGTGAGGCATCTAGAGGCATGAACACCGCAGTCTCTATGTGGCCCTGGCTGTCCTCACACTTACAATCCTTCTGCCTCACTCTCTCACAGGTAGAGATCACACATTGGCCCTGAACTTTAAAATTTCCCATGTTAGACTCCATGTGTGAATATGGTTAAAATGCATTATACACACTCAGGAAGCTATCGTAACGAAACTTATGTACCATTTAACATGTGATAGCACAAAAGAGACAAAAATCCCACGTGCCAAGTTGGTTCTCGGTAGTGTCAGGAGTAAAGTCAGAGTAGGTAAAGCACAAGAATTAACCTAGAAAAGAGATGCAAGATATATAGAAAATGCCTGCACTTTCAAAATAACTAAGTAACATACTTTTAAACTACCACGAGGTTATCAAAAATGATAATAAGTAAATGAAGATTTTGAACAGGGTGATAAAGAACTGGCAACATGTCAGAATGTGCATGGCACTACGGGAGGGCTCCTAGAGAGAAATGTGTAACTTCAGGTGTTTACCTGCGGCCGGTGCACCAAAGCCTCACCAAGTAAGGATAGCAACGGCCAAGCCTAATGACTTAGTTCCATTCCCAGAATCTACATGGTAGATGGAGAGAACTAACTCCCGCCATGTTGTCCTCTAGCCTCTACACAGGCGCATGGTGGTTGCTCTGGTCGAAGCAGGGAAGGAATCTCCCGGGCGTGGTGATTACGGATATGCCCTTGGCGCAGAAGGCACATGGCCACGGCACACAGTCACACATGTATAAGGCTTGCCTGTGAGCCTTGTTTGTCCTACCCCAGGGAGGAGCAAAGGAAGTCATTTTGTGCCTCTCCCAGGCCTAAGTGCAAATGCTTCCACCTCTCAACCTGCAGACCCCACCTGCCTACTGAAGAGGTCGCTAGATACATAAATCATTAAGCTGCCCCGGAGAGTGAGGAGAGTTTCGAGTATCTCCTGGAAGGGGACGCTCCATTGGGAGTTCTGGTACATCACGGCAGGCTGGGTCAGACAAACGATCATTGGCACCATGGACACGCCGTCATGGACATGCCACAAATGTGGACCTATGGCAGCCACACCTGTGTCACTGACGGATACTAGACAGCCATGACGCGAACAGACCTGTGCCACCAATATGCTCGCAGCATTGACAAGCGTCCATCATGGTCTTACCTGTCTCCTAAAGGACTTGTGGACTTGGCCTTGGCTATCTCTCCGGACCACTGCATACTTTCGGATACAGTACATGCTCTCCGAGTGCCTGATCATACTGGCAACAACCTCCATGAGCTTGTCCTGGGGGATGGCATCATATGCCCCAGTCACATCTGCCTGTAGAATACATGTGAGTACTATTAAGCAGGGCTGGGTCCAGGGTCAGGGGTCCTGCTGGCTCTGTCCTTGGTGCCCGGGTTCCAACCTGCCCATAGCAAACCTGTAGGAGATAGAGAGATGCAGGAGGATACCCCATGCTTCTCCACTACACTACCGCACATTCCCACCCCACAAACTTCCTGTTCCAGACCAAGGACCCTGGGGCACAGTGGACTTATAGTCCTCTCTCTCTCCCATTGCCCCAGATTTGAGTACCCTAAGACAAGGAAAGCCTACATTATCCTTGAAGACCCTCAAGGCCTACAAGGGCCCCTGGCTAACCCAGATGCTGAAGCATCCAGGCCCTGGTGGTAGTCAGGCTTGGCTACTTCTCTGAACAGGACCCAGCATCCAAAGGGATCTCCCACAGAGCAGAGCCCAGCGAGGTTGGAATGTACTGTCCAGCGAACCCATATAGAGCTCCAGACCGTCCTGGAAGCTAGTTATCCCTCCCCCCAGACCCCCAAATGGGGTAGTCCTGATCCTGAGAGACCTGGAGGCCATAACATTTTGGAGGGTCAACATTCCCAATCACCAGTTTGAGGCTGCAACAGGGTCACCCAGCGTTGGCTACACTCCAAGGAGGTCCCTAGAGTCCAGACCATGAGAGCAAACGTGATAGACAGGAGTCTAAATGACCACCTTAACAAAGTACATCCTGGGTGTCTGGTCCCGAGCACGCACACGCAGCACGAAGGCCCGCCAGGTCCTGTAGATGTCATTCATACCCAGTACGGAAGCCCCCATAAGGTTAGGATGTTTGGTCCGCTCATAGTTGAGCACGCTGAACAGAGTCTTGAGATGCTGGCTGAAACACTGGGCCTGTGCCAGGACCACAGAAGACATGTTAGAAAGGGACCTGGCAGACGGTTCCCCGACCACCCCGATTTCTCAGAGCAGACTCCTAGAGCTCAGCCTCGAGCCAGAGTCTTAGAAGACCTATCTCACTAAGTCAGTTGATTATACTTGAGGCTCTCATCCAACCTGCCTCAACCTGTTCTCACCCACCCCCAGGGGCACACTGCCTTCTAGAAACATGCCCACTGGACTAGAGTCAGGTTCAGAGTCACCTTCACTCACAGAGGTCCTCCAGCTGAGCTGAGGCACCAAGAGTTTCACGTTGTCCTCTGGAGCGTTACCAATGACCACAATGACCACACAGGCACTGATGGGGTCAGAGCTGTTACTGACATCTAGATATGGGGATGGGTGGCAGCTGCCCCCTGGTTCCTTTGCCCCCTAGCATAGAGGCCATATAGTACCTACTTTACCTGGCAGGAGCCCTGAGGGATCTCCAGGGCTTGTGTCCCAAGCTCTCTGGTTCTTGAGACCATCTCCCATCTCTAAGAC
>JADRCD010079056.1:1607-21946 GCA_019843815.1 Montemys delectorum | reverse complement strand
CTTCCTTGACTAAGTTATCATTGAGTAGAGTGTTGTTAAGCTTCCATATGTATGTGGGCATTCTATTGTTTATGTTGTTATTGAGGAGCAGCCTTATACCATGGTGATCTGATAGGATAAAAGAGATTATTTCAATCTTCTTGTATCTGTGGAGGCCTGATTTGTGACCAATTATATGGTCAATTTTGGAGAAGGTACCATGAGTTGCTGAGAAGCAGGTATATCCTTTTGTTTTAGGATAAAAAGGTCTATAGATATCTCTTTGTTCTATCTGTTTCATAACTTCTGTTAGTTTCACTGTGTCCTTGTTTAGTTTCTGTTTCCATGATCTGTCCATTGCAGAGAGTGGGGTGTTGGAATCTCCCACTATTATTGTGTGCGTTGTAATGTGTGCTTTGAGCTTTAGTAAAGTTTCTTTTATGAATGTAGATGCCCTTGCATTTGGAGCATAGAGGTTCAGAATTGGGAGGTCATCTCGGTAGGTCATATCTTTGATGAATATAAAGTATCCTTCCTTATCTTTTTTGATCACTTCAGGGTGAAAGTCTTTTTTATTCGATATTAGAATGGCTACTCCAGCTTTTTTATTGGGACCATTGGCTTGGAGAATTGTTTCCAGCCTTTTATTCTGAGGTAGTGTCTGTCTTTGTCACTGAGGTGGGTTTCCTGTATGCAACAAAATGTTGGGTCATATTTACATACTCAATCTGATAGTCTATGTCTTTTTATTGGTGAGTTGAATCCATTGATGTTAATAGATATTAAGGAAAAGTAATTGTTGCTTCCTGTTAGTTTTGTAGTTAGAGCTGGCATTCTGTTCATGTCTCTATCTTCTTTTAGTTTTGTTGGAAGATTATATTTTTGCTTTTTCAGGGATGTAGTTCCCCTCCTTGTGTTGGAGTTTTTCATTTAATACCCTTTAAAGGGCTGGATTTGTGGAAAAATTTTGTGTGAATTTTGCTTTGTCATGTAATACTTTGGTTTCTCCATCTATGGTGATTGAGAGTTTTGCTGGGTATAGTAGTCTAGGCTGGCATTTGTGTTCTCTTAGGGTCTGTATGACATCTGCCCAGGTTCTTCTAGCTTTCATAGTCTCTGGTGAGAAGTCTGGTGTTATTCTGATAGGCCTGCCTTTATATGTTACTTGACCTTTTTCCCTTACTGCTTTTAAAATTCTTTCTTTGTTTTGTGCATTTGGTATTTTGACTATTATGTGGAGGGAGGAATTTTTTTCTGGTCCAGTCTATTTGGAGTTCTATAGGCTCCTTGTATGTTCATGGGCATCTCTTTCTTTAGGTTAGGGAAGTTTTCTTCTATAATTATGTTGAAGATATTTATTGGCTCTTTAAGTTGGAGGTCTTCACTCTCTTCTATACCTATTATCTTTAGGTTTGGTCTTCTCATTGTGTCCTGGATTTCTTGGATGTTTTGGGTTAGGGTCTTTTTGCATTTTGCATTTTCTTTGACTGTTCTGTCAATGTTGTCCATGTTATCTTCTGCCCCTGAGATTCTCTCTTCTATCTCTTGTATTCTCTTGGTGATGCTTGCATCCATGTTTCCTGACTTTTTTTCCTAAGATTTCTAACTCCATGGTTGTCTCCTTTTGTGATTTCTTTATTGTTTCTGCTTCCATTTTTAGGTCCTGAATGGTTTTACTCAGTTCCTTCACCTGTTTGTTTGTGTTTTCTTGCAATTCCTTAAGGGATTTTTGGGTTTGCTCTTTAAGGGCTTCTATTTGTTTACTTGTCATCTCCTGTATTCTTTATGGGATTTTTTTGTTTCCTCTTTAAGGACTTGTACCTCTTTATCTGTTGTCTCTCGTATGTCTTTAAGGGAGTTTTTCATGTCCTTCTTAAGTTCCTCTATCAGCATTGTTAGCTATGTCTTTAGATCCAAATTTTGCTTTTCTGGTGTTTTGGGATATCCAGGGCTTGCTGAGGTGGGAGTACTAGGTTTCGGTGATGCCAAGCAGTCTTGGTTTCTGTTGGTAGGATTGTTGCATTTGCCTTTCGCCATCTCTTGATCTCTGGTGTTAGAAGTTCTTGGTGTCTCTGACTAGAGCTTGACCTATCCTTGCCACCCTGCAACTTCCCTTCGACTCCTGAGTCCTGTGCCTCCCAGCTGGTCCCGCATTAGAAAGGTTCCAGAGAGAAAATGGCGAATCTCACCTGAGTCCTTGGGCTGAAGCCCGGCCTGGACGCAAGCCCTCTGCTAGCAGGGAGGGGACAGAGATGGTTGCTGATCCAGCTCTGTCACTCGGAAGCTGAGAGGATCCTATCCCTGCAGTCCTGCGACTCCCCTGCAATTCCTGAGGCCTATGCCTCCCGGCTGGTCCAGCCTTATTCTCTCTGGCACTTTTTAAAATAGTAGTTACCACTGTTGACACTTAGGTATTCATTAAATATGTTCTTTAAAAATAAAATACCAAATGATATATTTTCTTGCACAAAATATTCCTTATTTTGTTGGCAGTGACCACTAACCACGGAGACTTTGTACATCAGCTATACACACCTGACTTCAGGAAATCCTTTGCTGTCAATTATAAGGTAGAAATAAAGTTGTCATGATGTATGGACTATCATATTACTCTTCTCATTTCCTAAGCATCACAGCAAGTGCTTTTGTGTAAACAGTCTAGAATATATTCCAACGTACATACATATGTCTCTAAGGGTGACAGGTATGAGCAATCAGATGTGGGATTAATAATTTAGTGTAACAAATATTGCCATGCTGAGGCCAGCTGAGTTTCAAAATGTATGTATATTTTAGAATATATATATATATTTCCTAAAACCAGAGAGATGACTCAGCTGCTAATATTTTAGTTCACAATCAAAAGGACAATCTTGAGAGAAATAATAAACATAATGGAGTTTATCAAAACACACTATTTCATGATCAGAGGAAGAAATTACCCCAAGCCTTGCTGCCATTAGCAAGATGAGAAACACAGTCAAAGCAAATCAAAAACTAACAGCAAACCAATCAAACAGCTAACCAATCAAAAACACCCTTTTTTCTTTCCTTGTCATTTCCAAAGTAGCATTCCTGGGCTAGGTACATGCTCAATGCCTCCTGATGTTCTAGAGTTCCTCCACTGCAATCTTTTTATCTGGGCTCAAAATGAAGTTCCCTTATTGTGTCTCCTACACAGTAATACATGCCAGTGTCTTCAGGAGTCACAGACAGAATTCAGTGGTAGGAGGAACTCATTCTTGGATGTTTCTTTTTTTTTTATTAGATATTTTCTTTATTTACATGCAAATTTCTCCTTTCCCAGTTTCCCCTCCAAAAAACAAACAAACAAACAAACAAAACCAACAAGAAGAAACCCCTGTTGCCTCCCCCCTCCCCATGCCTGCCACCCCACCCTCTCCCACTTATTGGCCCTGGCATTCCCCTATACTGGGGCACAGAACCTTCACCAGGCCGAGGTCCTTTCCTCTTATTGATGGTAGAATTTCCAATCCTCTACTATATGCATGCTGCCAAAACATTCAGTCCCACCATGTATAGTCCTTGGTTGGTGTTTGGAATACTGGATGTTTCTTAAGATACATATCCATGTAGGGAGCTTCCCTTCCCTTGATACTTGAGGAAGGTGGATACTGGCTCCCTTTAGTTATTATGAAGTAGATGTCATTGTCTTTGGCTTCCTATAGTTTGAATCTAGAATAAGACAATATGAGGACTGTGGAGATTACAGGGAGCACATCTTGGCATGACCTCACCTCCACTTCCTAGACCAAGGTCCCTACTGACATTCTTCTACAATTGTACTTTTAATGTCCCTGATCATTGACCACCTTCTCCTGTTAAGAGAGCAGTTTCCTCATTCTGTTCCACTAAGAAAAAGAATCATTTACTCTGAAGTACTGGTTATCTTAGTTGCTGAGGTATGTTTCTTATACACAGAATATTGGATATCCTTTACACATCCACTTTGTTAGCCAGTGTCTTTTTTATTGGCCAATTAAGAAAATTGATGTAGAGAGATATTCTAGCTCCTGTTATTTTTATGTTGGAGATGTTAGTGTGTGTTTTTGTTTTTGTATGTGTGTGTGTATATATGTGTGTGTGTGTGTGTATGTGTGTGTATATGTATGAGAGAGAGGGACTGAGACTGAGAGACAGAGACAGATTCTCTTATTTTGTTTTTTTGCTGTAAAATTTTAATTTCTTGTGTTTTCATGAGTAGAGTTACCTTCCTTGTCTTAGAGTTTTCCTTCTAACATCCTCTGTAGTAATGGATTAGTGGAAAGATGTTTAAATTTTGATTTGTCATGGAATATCTAGTTTTTTCCATCTATAGTCATTGGAAGCTTTGCTGGATAAATTAATCAGGGATTATATCTGCTCTCTCTTAGGGACTGCAAGACATCCATCAGGGCTCTTCTGACTTTTAGAATCTCAGTTGAGAAATCATGGATAATTCTGTTAGGTTTGCCTTTATATTTATTTGCCCTCTATCCCTTGTACTTTTAATAGTTATATTTAGTATTTTTCCATTGTATACTTTTGGCATCTTTGTCAAAGATTGAGTGTACTTAAGTGTGTGATTTTATTTAGAGGTCTTCAATTCTATTCCATTGATTAACCTGTCTCTCTCTGTACCAGTATCATGAAGTTTTTATCACAGTAGTATAGCTTGCAGTCAAGGAATGGTGATTCCTCAGAAATTCTTTTATTCTTTTATTCTTAAGAAGTGTTTTTGCTATGAAATTGGGAATTGTTGTTCCCATGTCTTTTAAGAATTATTATGGAATTTTGATGGGGGCTGCAATGTACTTGTAGAATACTTTTGGTAGAATGTCCATTTTTATTATATTAATCCTACTTATCTATGAGTATGGGAGATCTAGCCATCTTACATGTCCTTCCCCACACCTGATCTTGAACCCCACATTTCCCTCCCCATCCCCTCTCCTTCCAAGTTTCCTCCCTTCATCTGCCTCTTTGACTATTTTATTTCTAATTGAGCTTCAAGCTTACTCAGTTGGGCCTTCCTTCTTGTTTAGCTTCTTTGGGTCTATTGGGTACAATATTGTACCTTATTTTATGGTCTCTGTGAGTAGAGAGGAAAGTCAGTTGGCATCTATTTTGACAAAGGATCTTGACAGCCTTTAGGCCTGTTTGGTGATAAACACATGAGAGGAACCCCTATGACTAGAACCTGGGGCCTAGGGATTAGTTGCCAGTCATGTGGGATCTCTTGTTGTCTCAATATTGTCTGTTCTGCTCCAGTATCAATAAGGCACATTACTGGTTAAATTTTGTCTGGACACCCATAAAGTGTTCAAATTTAATGTTCAGCTTCTTACTGTCAGAGCTGAGGGCTTCCCCTCTTAAGTTTAAAGGCTCTAGTGGCTTACTATCCTTGTTATATGGGAGAGGTATAATTTTTGTTACAGTGGAAACCTTTGCAACATTGGGGACATATTGTCTTAGTAGCATTAAGACATTTTATGGGAAGGGAGTTTTGTGTGCATTCATTTCTTCAATGTCCTGTCTCTTTACATTTAAACCAGACTCCTTTTTTTTTCTTTGTACCGCCACTAATGCCTGAGCCACAAATGTAATCTGGTGTGACATTGTTCCTATATTCTGGGTTGCCACAATTCACCTGTCATAATGTTCCTCCCAGAGACCCTTGCAAGCTAACCTGGACTCAGAAGTCCTGTATTTCCAGATGATGGTTTTAAGAAGGAGATCTCTAACTATAGGATTGGGAATTTGTCTTTGTAGGCTTGTTCTACTTCTGAGAATAAAATCAGATAGGGCTTCTCCCTGCTTTTGACAGAGAACAAGTAGGGGAGGAAGCAGGGTCCTCTAAGCCTACAGCTTTGAGGCATTCCACAGAGTTAAAAAATGCTGAGATTTTCTGCAGATTAAGAATTGGCAGATGTTTCATGGCTTTTAAATGGCTGCTGCATTATGAGATTTGTTGTTGTTGACTTAAAGAGAAGTTAAATAAAAGGTATTTTCCAACACCTATTAAGGGCTGTTGGGTTTCAGACTGAGCTAAAGGAACCTTCAGCCCACACCAGAGGGTAACTCTGGCCAGAAAACATGAGGTGTCCCTTTAGCTTTTCCAAATCCAAGCCATGGAGCTGATCGAAAGTACCACAGAAAAAGGGCAAGTTACTTGTCTGAGGGTGAGGTATGGGAGTTGGGGTGAGGCTCACACTTCTTGTGGAATCAGAAGTCACATTGAATTCTCCTGGATATCAGATGAGGCACCCTAGCTGTTCTTGTCCCACATCTGGGCCCCAGTTGTCTTTGTACTGGATGTTGTTGTTGGGAAATCTAGGGGCTTCAGCCTGGTGAGAGCAACCAGTGAGTTATGGCTCTCGAAGGGGAATCCAGAGCAAGGCAGGCCTCTAAACCCTTCTGTGGCTGCCAGGGCCCTAGAGTTGGTACGTAGTGGCAAAGTACAGGGGCACTCTCTGGGATTGATAAAGTGCTTCCACAAGTATTGGGTCATATGCAAGGAGAACCTTCTCTTTTAGGGCCATTTAGATAGAATTTTTAGATCATGGGTTGACTCAGCAGAGTTTGTGGGGAGGAGGGTTTTTAATTTCCTTTTAAGAGGTTAAATAGTGGTGGGAGAGTGCTTGTGGGAAGGGAAACCAGGGACAAAATCAGTTAAGGTTACCCAAAAAGATCTGGAAGGAAGTAAGAATTAAGTTTTGAAGAAAGAAGAGTGGGTTTAAGAGAGAACATATTGATGTGTGGGACATTTCTGTTCCTATAAATGTAATGGGTAGAATAAGTTTCATTTTGAGAGGGGCTGCATTTATTCCTAGAGGCAATAGGGAAGTAATTAATTGATCTTTGAGTTTGGAGGAGAGGTTGAAGAATCTACCCATATTAAGATGTTATCCATATAGTGATATATACTGAGCTCCTTTTCTAATAATGTTTTAATGCAATGACCACAGCCTTTTGTCAAAATGTTGGGCTGTTAGACATTCTCCAAGGGAGAACGGCCCATTCATGTTGTGAGATTGGCCCAGAGTTGTTAATGTGGGATGGGTGGGTACTGATAATACAATGTGTTCACAGTCTCAAGGATGGAGAGGGATAGAAAAAAGGCAGTTTATGATGTCTATTGCCCAAAGTGGGACGTTGGCAGGGGTGTCTGAGACATGGCAGGACCTTTGGAGGACAACTCCAGACTCATATGGTTTTATTAATTGCCTTTAAATTCTGAATTAGTCTCCATCCTTTTGAGCCCTTATTTTATAGTGAACACAGGGGTATCCCACTGAGTGTAGGAGGAGATAATGTGTTGTAGTAGAGGCTGCTCTTTTACCAGTTGTATGAGGTCTTCAAGTTTCTCCCTTAATAGAGGCCACTGTTCAACCCAAAAGACTCCATTGGGAAGTCAATCAGTGCAAGGAGTATTAATTTTAATAGTGGCCCTGAGAATTAGAGAAGATTGGTGAAGGGATTAGAGTCTTCTTGGGTATAGTTTTCTTTATAGGTATTTTCATCTATCCTGATGTAATGTCTTTCTCATTGGGTGATAAGAACTATCTCTAGTCAGTTTTCTCTTCTTAGAAGATTGATGGTGAGATGAGGTAAAAGGTGGTGTATTCAGTCAGTAGCTCCATCAAGGTCATCCCACCTATAGGTCTGTTTGGTGACAACTGCATCAGAGGAAGCTCCTACTCCTTTTTAAAACACAAATTACAGAAAAATAATTTAGATGTTAATTATTCTACATATTAACTTAGACATCATAAGCTTTTATTTATTAGCAATGCTGAGGGATATGTTTTGTCAGATTCATTTAAAATACAGTACCACATTGATTTATTATGATTTATTAAGGTCTATCAGTATGAAGGTAAAAATATATAACATTTGCTTTTAACTGAAAAGGAATAGCCTTTGAAAACCTAATACTATCCTTAGTGTTTAATATCTGGTTTTACAAAGATATCTCACTGATCATTAAACTTTATTTTTCTTAAAAAAACAATTTGAAAAGAGATTTAGATAGAAGTAATTGATTGAATTATATTAGTAAAGTAAGGCCCTTTAGCTAATGTCATTATTTAAAACTATTAAGGCTACCATCTAATGAATATTACATTAATGATCTATATCAAGACCTGAAAGAATTCTATATTTGGTCAGTGTTTCTGAAAAAAGTCCATCATAAAACTGAACTATAAAATTACTTCAATGTAATATGTATAATATGTATTGGCTTTTTATTAACATATAGAAAAATCTTTTTCATGAAGACATACTTTATAAACAAATCCCATCTTTCATTTTCTTTAGAGTAGTACTTCAACATCATATGAATAATTATCAAGTATGACAAGTGACAATATTTTTTTCCAATAATTTTACCAAGCCCCCAAATTTTGGTGTAGAGTAAGATTGTAATATATTTTTAAAAAGATCCTAGAGGTTCCATTTATAGTAGAAGTTCAACACATTAAATTGATACACAAGGAGTTGCAGAGCAGTATATCTAAAGGCAACCTGCAATTAGAAACAAAACATATCTGTGCTTGTGTCTTCAAAATTTCCCTCTTTCCAGTAGAAATTTCTGGATACAGAAATTTCCACATACAGTTTCTCATAGCTTAGAGATTCTGTGCAGTTGTCTCTTCCCAATGCATAGACTTCTGTGAAGATAAAGCATGATGAGTTCCAGAGAAATTTCCAGATGAAAAGTAGTACATGGAGAGGCAATGAACAGTCATTTTCTGTGGTCATGTGTGCCCCCTGCTGGTCCTGAGCACCCCTGCAAGGAGGTTTCTGTCTAGGCTCACACTGAAGTCCCCTCACTGTGTCCATCTCTTGCGCAGTAATAAGTGGCAGTGTCCTCAGCTCTCAGGGTGTTCATTTGAAGATAGAGGATATTTTGGGAATTATCTCTGGAGATGGTGAACCGACCCTTCACAGATGCATTGTACTCTGTTGTGTAACCATTAGCTTTGTTTCTAATAAAACCCAACCATTCAAATGCCTTCCCTGGAGGCTGGCGGACCCAGCTCATGTAGAAATCAGTGAAGGTGAATCCAGAAGCTGCACAGGAGAGTCTCAGAGAACCCCCAGGCTGTACCAAGCCTCCTCCAGATTCCACCAGCTTCACCTCACACTGGATACCTGCAATAACAGAGAATCCTAGTCATGGAAATGTCACACAGATGCACTCTCCCTCTTACACACACACTCACACACTCACACACTCAGCATCTCTTGTTCACCATAAAATACCGTTTAAAATTGTTACAAGAAAAATCCAGTTGAGCCACAACGTCATGGTGAAAGGTCTGTGTTCAAGGCTGATCACTGGATCTGTTAACTGAAGGCTGGGGAAATCAGGACTAGGCCCCTATGAAAGCTAGAGTCTGGACAGGATTTTATGAAAAAGGAGTGGGTCCCTATTTGCATGTTTTCCTGCTACAGCATCAGCTCATGGGTTGAACCTGTATGGGGTGTAGTTATTATAGAATACAATAATGAAACAAATGAGTTCGGTAGCAGGAGCAGTGTTACAATATTGTTTATTATGTGTCTGTGATAACAATTCGAAGTTTTATTTTGATTTAGTCAGTTAACCTTCCTACCAGCAATATGTAAGAATTCTTTTTCTTTATATCTACATCAGATATGATTATTTTCTTGTTGAAAACCATTCTTACTTAAGTGATATGGAAGTGAGTGAATGCCACCCTGGTTCATATATGTGTTGTACATTCATGTTTTCTTTTCAGAGAACCATCTGTATTTAATTCTTCTGTCTATTGGTATTATTATTTGGGTTAATGTTTTACCTTAACTGTAGATTCTATCTGCTAATATTCTTCAAAAATATACTGGGAAAAGATTTCCTCTTATTTTTTTTCATAAACACTAAATGTATCTAATTTCACTAGTCATCAAGTAAAGCCAAACTAATTCTAATTTTAAATTTAATTTGGACCCTCAAAAATGAATAATATATATTAAAAGTGGCATTTACATGCTACCAATGTGTGTAAAGGGTAATCTTTAATTACTGTTGGTGGAAGGGTTTATTAGTACAAGTATTATGGAAATCAGTGTGATGACTTCTAAAATAACTCAAATTTAATGTGGAAAATTTAATAATTACTCAAACTGGTTTTGGAGTATCATCTTAGATGTCCATGTCCTATTGGTTGTATAAAACAGATGTGATAAATATACACACTGCAAATGCATTTGCCAGTAAAGAAAAAAAAAAAGAAATCAATTATCAGGACATTTGTTAGAATTGGCAAATATTACTTTTGTTGCATGGTGGGGTAATACCCAGAGGGCACACATCCTCTCAAAGGAGAAGGGGAGGAGGGATGGGAAATAAAGGAGGGACTGGGAGAGGGAGCAGCATTTGGATGTAAATAAAAAAATTGATCTGGGTGAGTGGCCCTATCCTTCAGCTGGGGATCATGCTTATCTAGTGGAGCTGATCTCTACAGGTTCCTCCTCCCTTTTGTTGGGTGTTTTGGCTAATGTCATCCCTGTTGAGTCACTTCTCTGAAGTCTGAGACTTTCTAGTGGCTACTCCTAGTTCCCCACCCCCACTTCTACATATGAGTGTTCTTTTGTGTTTTTGTTCCCTCACTCAGTATGATATTTTGAAGTTCCATGCATTTACCTGGGAATTTCAGAAAGTCATTGTTTTAAATAGATATTAAAATATCATCCTGAGTGTGATAACCCAATTACAAAAGAACACACATGGTATGCACTCACTGATAAGTGGGTGTTAGCCCAGAAGCTTAGAATACTGAAATACAATTTACAGACCATATGAAGCTCAAGAAGAAAGAAAATGAAAGTGTGGATACCTTCTTGGACAGGAGAACAAAATAGCCATGGGAGGAGTTACAGAGCCAAAGTGTGGAGCAGAGACTGAAGGAAAAGCCATCTGGAGATTGCCACACCTGGAGATCCATCCCATATACAGTCACCAAACCCAGACACCATTGTGGATATCAACAAGTGCTTGCCGACAGGAGCCTGATTTAGCTGTCTCCTGAGAGTCTCTGCTAGTGCCTAACAAATTCAGAGGTGGATGCTCTCAGTCAACCATTGGACTGAAAAAAGGGTCCCCAATGGAGGAACTAGAGAAAGGACCCCCTGAAGCAGTTTGCAGCCTCATAGGAGGGACAACAATATGAACTAACCAGTACCCCCAGAGCTCCCAGGAACTAAGTCACCAAACAAAATGTACACATGGTGGGGCCCATGCCTCCAGCCACATAGGTAGCAGAGGATTGCCTTGTCTGTCATCAATGAGAGGAGAAGCCCTTGGTCTTGTGAAAGCTTTATGCCCCCGTGTAGGGGAATGCCAGGGCCAGAAAGTGGGAGTGGGCAGGTTGTAGATCATGGGGAGGAGAGAAGGGATAGGGAGTTTTTGGAGGGGAAACCAGGAAAGGGGAGAACATTTGAAATGCAAATAAATAAAATGTCTAATAGAAAATAGATAAGTAATACTCCATTGTATACATGTACCACAATTTCTGTATCCATTCTTTTGTTGAGGAACATCTGGAGTTTTTCCAGATTCTGGCCATTATAAATAAGGCTGCTATGGACATACTGGAGCATGTATCCTTGTTATATGTTGGAGCCTCTTTTGAGTATATGCCCAGTAGTGGTATAGCTACGTCTTCTGGTAGAACTATTTCCAGTTTTCTGAGGAACCACCAGATTGTTTCCAAAGGGACTTTACCAGATTGCAATCCCAGCAGCAATAAAGGAATGTTCCTCTTCTTCCACATCCTTGACAATATCTGCTGTCTTCTGAGTGTTTGATCTTAGCCATTCAGATTGGTGGGAGATGGAATCTCAGGGTTGTTTTGATTTGCATTTCCCTGATGACTAAGGTTGTTGAATATTTTTTAGGTGCTTCTCAGCCATTCTAGATTCTTCTGTTGAAAATTATTTAGCTCTGTACTCCATTTTTAATATGGTTATTTGATTCTTGGGAGTCTAACTTCCTGACTTCTTCATATATTTTGGATATTAACTTTCTATAGGATACAAGGTTGGTAAAGGTCTATTCCCAATCTATACATTGCCATGATGTCCTATTGACAGTGTCATTTGCCTTACAGAAGCTTTTCAACCTTATGATGTCTCACTTGTTAATTCTTCTGCAGATTGATATGTCATACAGATTGGTATATTATGACTTTCTCAGTGGCTATATATATAAATTGTAAGAAGTACTTTTGGATACACCTCTGGAGATTTCTAAAGTCTCCTCTCTGCAAGTTACTATTGGTGAAATGTTATGGACAAACCTTGAAACACATTCTCTAGGAAAATGCATCAGCATCTGGAATTACTATTCACACAAGCACCAGACTGGACAAGTCAAGGAGAGTGTCTATGATGGTTTATTAGATTTAAACTCATACTGTTTAGCCCAAATGAATATGAAACCTAATGTGTTAGTCGATGTTCTATAAATGTAAAGAGACACCATGACAATAGCAATTCTTACAAAACAAAACATTTAGCTGGAGCTGATCTACAGGTCAGGTACTTATTTTATTATTTTCATGGCAAGAACCACGATGGTATGACAGAAGACAGGTGCTGGAGAGGTAGCTAAAGTTCTATATCTGGGTCAGAAGGCATCAGCAACAGAGAATGACACACAGTTTAACTTGAGTATCTGACACCATAAATCCCACAATTGGTGACATACTTACTCCAACTAGGCCACACCTACCCTATCAATATCACATATCCTAATATTGACACTCAATATGAGGCTATAAAGGGCCATTTTCATTCAAACTGCTATACATGTTGAAAAAGTCATATCAATGACAAGCCTCTGAAAGTAAATAGAAGTCACCAACTTTTAAGTATATCATAAACTTTATGTGAAAGTGCTACTGTTTGGATAAGAAACCATTAAAGTTAAATGGATTTCTTAAGGTTTTTGGCTTCAAAAAAGTGGAGTCTAATATATAATGACACTCTATTTTCCAGAATTTAACTTAGGGAGGCATTCTTAGCCGCTGAGAGTCATTAGATTGTAGAAGATAAAATTGAAATTTCACATAATAGAAAGATTCAGCAGTGAAGAAATAACTAGTTATCGCTATAGTAAATTTATTCATGATTAAAAATAAGAGTTTTGGGGAAGACCATGTTGTCAAATGGATAAGAATAATGGAGTAGATATGAACTCTTATCTTTAAAAATCAATTTACTTTTATTTTATCTACACTATTTTTTTAACCAATATTTAGGTCTGTGTGAGAGAATCAGATCCCTTGAAACTGAAGTTATAGACTATTGTGATCTGCCATGTGGGTGCTGGGAATTCAACCCTGGCCTTTTGGAAAGGCAGCTTGTGCTCTTAAATATTAATCCATCTCTCTAGCCCTGAACTATGCTATCTTGATAAGTCCATATTGGTAAACACATGTGTCTTTGCTACTCACAACTCTCTTCATATGAACTCTACAGTTATTAATCATCCCAGAAGCTTTGGGCCTCTTGTCTAGAGAATAAACTGTCAGAGCTCTTCTAGTGGAATCTAAAGCAGACCTCTGAATACCTTTTTAGGTACAGTCATGCAGCTATGTCAACAGCTGCCCTTATTAACTTCTAAGGTAATAAGTTCAAAATTCTTCTACTTGAAGATAAATACCAATTTTGCAAATATAAGATGATAGAAATGTGTTTTCACAACTCATTGGAATTTTGTGGGTTCATCAGCAATTTTGATCATCTCCCAGGAACTAGATATTGATTTGATATGGTATCTGCATTTCTACTCTAAGACACTGACACAACTATTGTAGGCATGTGTGTTCACATTATATCAACGTGGAAATATATGGGTTAATTTTACTCATTTAAAACTTCCTGTTCTCTGAATATTTCTTACAGTGTGAGTACAAAAATTTCTTATGGAATGAGAATTAATACTCAGTCATGTTGTTCCTTTCCTCAATACTTAACCACAAACTTTGTGCAATTCTTCTTTTTTTCTCTTCTCCATCATCTCACTTCCCCAAAAGTTTCCTGCTCTTTTAGAGATTCTGACACTGTGCCTTTCACAGGAATAGAAGAGTCTTCAGATGTCAGGTTATTGACCTACATATAGACAGTGTTGGACATTTTGTCTGCATCCATTGTGGCTCTGTCCTGTTAATTCTGACCATAGAGTGTACTTTTAGTGATTGGGACTATGTTTCCAATCCATTCAAGCCCACATTCATGCTTCTATGTAATCTAAATTCTGTAGGAAAAGGGAAAGCTGCCCATCTCACAGTACTTGAAGGACACCTATTCTGAAGCTCCCAGAGTCCTCAGTTCAGCTTCAGACTGAACAAAGGAGTTGACCGTGTGTGGAAAAGATGCCAGTGCTACTTTTGTTTCTGTATTCTTCTCAAGCCTGGGACTAGGGACCTACTTCTTTTCATTGGGCCAACAGGTAGATGATCTAGCTACAGTGAATTGTGAGAACTTGGTGCTCAGGGACTCTGGGGATCCCTGTGATTACTACCACACACTATCATTTAAATATTCATGATGCAGGGTATCTCTAATAGTAAGACCTAGTACAATTTGAACCAGAGCTGGTAGAGGTTTTTTGGGTCAGCGAGAGATATTGTTAGGTCTGAGTCATAAACCTATCTGAAGAAATGCTTTATGTGTTCCATTTTGGTATCTGTGCATAAAGAACTATTTCTTCCCACTGAGAATTGAGTCACCACATCTAGGTTTGTTACTGGAAACAATACTTCAATTGTTTATGGGAGATTTAAACTTTCTAAGAGTCAACCATATAGGTGATGCTGAAGAGGTGCAGTGAGCTCATCTTGCCTCCATCAGGATGTTATATGACAGTGTGTCAGACCCTAGGATAGAACATCATACACATTGTCCAACTTACAACAGTGATAAGTAGACATATTTACTCCTATGATAGCACCTGGGAACTCCTGGTACATTTTTTCCTTAAAATATTTCCTAGGGTACTCCAACCACATATAATTATCATATAGTAATAACTGATTCATGACATAGTGTTTTTTATTACTATCAAATGTCAATAGGGATCTAATTTGACATTCAGTGATATCATATATTGATTCTATTTAAGAAAAAACCTCTCCAGTGTTTTAACATTGGAAACTCACATGCCAATTACACCAGGTACTCTGAACATAATGATGTTAAACATGAAGTCCATAAAGGCTTTTGGAATTGCCTCATGCACAGTTACTTTTCTCCTTCTGATCTCATTGACTTCTTGGAAATAAGTAGATCTATATTGCCTCCTATTGGTCATGAGAATCTCATTATGTAAGTATGTCTATGGTTTCACATATAGTCTCTACCTATGTTGTTGTCCCATAATAAACTTCAATGACTTCAATTGTAGAGAAATAATTGTCTTCATTGTCAACCTGGTGATACTGACAGGATCTTGTAATGATGGGTGATAATCTGTTTTCCCTGTCTACGTAAATATGTGGATTTTTCTCTAGGTGTTCCTGCATCTAGTGATATGCGTAACAACTGATGATGGAGTAAGTATCCAGACACAGCATAATGACAGACAGTATCTCTAAAATTAGATTATTCCCCAACTCCTGCTGCACTTAGAACAGAACACTCACACAATCAGTACAAATCAAAATATATTGCTTACAAATCAGTTTACACCTTTATAAATTACTTTCACAGTTGAGAAGGAACCAGTATTTAAGACAAATTTGACTATGATTCAATGTATTTGCTAACTTTGCAATTGTATCATGAACAGATAGTATATTTGCATGGAGTTCTTAATGTGGATGGTTGCTCATTTTGCCATGCATCTTTCTGGACAAAGATGCTGGCTGTCACCTCAAGCAGCTCTCTTCTCTGTATGAATATAATTGGTGGCAGTCAGTCTCCTCAATTTTTGGGACATGTCATGGCTGCTGAATATTTTCAGGAGCTTTAATGAATTTGTTACAGGCTTAATGAATGGCAGCTATTTAGTAACATAATAGAACTTGAGCTCAGAGCATGTTTTGCTTGCTATGTTTGACTACTAACAAACTGCAATCAACCTCTCTGAAGTATGACCAACCATGCCTCTCAGGCTCTAACATTTATATACCTTCAGAAAGTTCTCAGAATATCAAACATCACACAATTACAGAAATTATCTGTACCTGGCAAAACCATACTTCTGCTAGAGCATGAGGCAAATCACTGTCAGCTGCTAGAGACAGTCTGGGCAGCACTTCACCCATATACTTGTGATTAAAATGAAGGGAGTTATCTTATTTCTGTATTTTTCAAGTAAATCTAAATTCTAGAATTCTTAGAACTATCAATGTCATTAATTTCAAGTGTCTCACAACATTTGACTACACATATCTTTTTATGAAGTTCTTTGCTTACTATATATATTTAAGGCTGTATAAAGGAGAGATTGTTGAAGTTAACTCAATTCGCACAATATATTTTGTACATTGTAGATGCCTTTGTTTGCATGGTGTCTCTTTCTTATCATTGCTGAAATAGGTCCCTGTCATCCCTTCTTCCTAGAAAAGGATGATCTTTTACAAGACTACATATGACACGAGCTTCTACCATTGGTGAATATCATTGAGAAGCATAAATTATTATATGGGAATTTTTAAAAGGTGTCTAGAGGGCTTTGGTGCAGAGACAAGGTGCTATGTGGACTGATTATCAGTGATAACCTCTTATATCAGTTCAACAATTTTAAATTCATTAAAAGACATGTACTGCATTTAAAGAACCTTAGTGATTAGCAGCAATCATGTTTCATAATGAATGTTTTGCAAAAGCTATTATTTATTGTAGTGCATATATTCATCTTTGAGAAATAAGTTCACTCAGATAATTGAACTTCTAACTTACACACTGAGGAAAAGCTATCTAATACATTTCCACAAATTAAGATGTGTAAGAATAAGGAATTTGAAGATGAAGTGCCATGTTTCTGTGTCAACATTTCTAAACATTCCTATCAAAAATAAAACAATATAGAGAAGACTGAAAGGTGCAAAAGACCAGATGACATTAGCCAAAATGACCAACAGTGGGGAGATTAAACCAGAAGAGACCACCTCCAATAGATAGCTCCCAGTTGAGACCAGACCCATCCACACTTCTTCGAAATTTTTAACCCAGAATTGTTCCTGTATAAAGGAAATACAGGGAAAATAATGGAGCAGAGACTGAAAGATAGGCCACCCAGTGACCAGCCCAACTTAGGTTCCATCTCATGCTTGCATACCAAATCCTGATACTATTACTGGGGCCATATAGTGCTTGTATACAGTATCCTGACAGGGTTATTCTCTGTGAAGCTCTACTAGCAACTGACTGAGACAAATGCACATACTTTCAGCCCATCAGTGAAGTGAGCCTGGGGACCCCTATGAAAGAGTTAGAGGCAAGACTAAAGGTGGTGAAGAAGATTGGAACCCCATAGGAAGAATAAGAGTGTCAACTAACCAGGATACTTCAGAGTTCTCAGAGACTTAATCAAAAACTAAGGAACATACATGGGCTGGTTCATGGGTCTGGGTACATGTGTAGCAGAGGACTGTCTTGTCTGGCCTCAGTGGGAAAGGATGAGTTCAATCCTGTGGAAACTTGATGCCCCAGGTAAGAGGGATGGATGATGGTGGGGCTGAGAAGGGTGGGTAGGTGTGTAGGGGAGCACCCTCTCAGAGGGAGAGATGGAAGAATAATTTGGGAATAGGGGACCAGAAATGAGGACAACTTTTAAAATATAAATAAATAAAATAATTTAGTAAAATTTTTAAAAAGAAAAAATACAAAAGAATTTATGAGCCTGGACTTGTAAATTATTATTTTAAGAGGGGATATTTTAAGATGAAGAAGTTTGTATGGAGGCAAAACAACCAAAGCTTATAATTTGAATATTTGAGTGATGCTTAGGCAAGACTAAGGCTATTGAGAAGGGATGAGAATCTTGCATCATGAAATAGAGAAGGATATTTACATCGTACATACAAAGTTTTGGTTTGTCTATGCTTTGACAGAGTCCAATAAGAATTCTTTGTTGGAAGATTGGTACTCATGGTGATAATGCTAAATAATGGAGAATAGTGTCTAGTTAATGATTCATGTGATGCTCGGAAAGAATAGATATCTTTCTTGTGGGGTCCTGGTGATCTTGTAGTTCTGACAAATTCCCATGTACTATGTTGTTTTCAATGGATCCAAGACTGATATGGGCACCTAAAGCTCAAAAATTTGGTGATACATAAGTCTCTTCCTTTTATAAAATACATTGTATCAGACACTTTTATACAACAGAAAACAGATGTTATATCAAATTTATATATAGATGTTACAAAAGTCATAATAGTGTGAGGCTTGATGTGAAAGCAATGTAGAGTTAGAGATAAACATGATTCCAGTTCATGTAAAGAATTTGATGTTTAGCAGCAGGAAAATTTGAAGGAAGAACTGCCCAGAGGAAAACAGATAGAGATGCAGACTGATAGGGGAAACTTATGGTTCTGACTTAAACCTGGAGACCGTCTTGGGGGCCTTCCTCAGCATGAAGCACAGTCTCAGAGTCTTTGCTGACAAGGCATCCCAAAGTGGAGGAATTGGCAAGGGGACAGCGTCATCCAGGAGCAATGTTCAGGACAATCTAATAGCTGACTTGCTAGCAACCATGCTACTTCTGTGTCTCTGACTTACTAGCACTCAGGCCATTTCTTGTTGCTCAGTAGCACCCATGTGCTTCTTTAATTTATACAAGTTTCACATCACAAAGACAGACTAATGGCTATTCATGTGATTATGAATATATACTTGACTTTTCATTACACGTCTAGGGTTACAAGTTCAATCACAATTACAAAGTGCAAACAGAAGAGATTATTCTTATTTTTATTACAATCTTACTCCAATTTAAAAAATCTAAAGACTGTCACATCCAAAGCAAACACATTTAATTTATAACAACCAGCCTTTAGTCTAGTAATGTTTGCTATTTTAAAGCATTTGAGACAAAGAGAAAATATCTGAACAGGTCTTTTTATGAGTAAAAATTACTAATACCTAACTTCTTTTATTATATGCTTCATCATCTTTGCTATGAAGTAGGAAAGTTTGTTTTAGTCAATTTCTCTTATTTACTATACTTTATCCCTCTATTGGTATAGTCTGTATGAACCCCTATCTTTATACAACATTTTTGTCTTTCATTTTTTATTGTTTATTTTATTTATTTACATTTCAAAAATTTCCACCTTACCAGTTCCCCCTTCACAAACCTCCTATCTCCACTCCCTTCCCCTGCCACTATGAGCGTGCTGCCCTACCTGTCCATCCACTCCTGCCTCAGGACCCTAGCATTGCCTTAACCTGGGTCATTGAGCCTCCATAGGACCAAAAGTCTCCCCTCTCAGTGATGCCTGATAAGGCAATCCTTTACTACATATCCAGCTGGAGCCATAGGTCCCCCCATGTGTTTTCTTTGGTTGGTGTTTTAGGCCCTGTGAACTTTGGGGGGGGTCTGGTTGGTTGACATTGTTGATCTTCCTGTGGAATAAATAACTACTTACCATTTAAAGTGACCCAGCATGAGTATACCTATTCAGTTGTGACTCAGATATGACCTCTAAGCCAGAATAAGTTCTTGATTCTACAAGTCATTTTTTTCCATTGTGTTTTATCTCAACATAGAAAAAAACTAATATGTCACTGCATTTTGGTAGATGCGTCAATTTATGAGACGAAATGGATATCTGTATGGCACAGCCATATCCACTGGAAATGATGAGAGTCAAGAAGCCAGCAGAGCTGCTTGACACAGTTCCAGCAAAGCTTTGTGGATTTCTACAACCACTGTCATTGTATCTCTAACATTTGTGTTATGGTCTTTGTGTGTTGTATCCTTGGGGATTTTTTGCATTATGATTTATTTCATGTGCTTTTATGAGAAAAATATGTCAGTCTTTTTTAAGAAAAATCATACAATTAACTTTATCCGGACACTATTGGGAAGTCTCCCTTTGCCCTGTAGATCACTAAGCACAGATAAGCACATAGCCAGATGAGACCATTACTCCAGGTATCTTCTTGGGGTATCTGCCCCTGAACAAACTGAAATAGTATAGTAGGTGCAGGGTAAATAGAAAAAAATCTCAAGCTCTAACCCGTCAGGAAAATAGGTTACATAATAAAAGTCTGGGTTTTTTTTTTTTTACATATCTATCTATCTATCTATCTATCTATCTATCTATCATCTATCTATCTATCTATCTATCTATCTATCTATCTATCTATCTATC